>PVLA01008812.1:0-83696 GCA_004027455.1 Hydrochoerus hydrochaeris | reverse complement strand
AAGACAGGCACAGGACCAATTGCTGTCCTGCAGGCCCATGACGGGTAAGGCCTGGTTGGGTTCATATGAAGAGTCCTTGACCTAAGACAGGCGCTGTCCTCACAGGGACTGCCACTCCCATAAGTGATAAGGGAAACAATGTAGGGAGTGGCATGATAGTCTCACACATCTCTTCCTCCTGCAGGCATCCAGGTGCATCGGCTTACATTTCCCAAGCTAACTAAGTAACAAGAATGAGATGTTAATTGATACCTATTGCCCTGAGCCTGGGGTGCTTCCTGCTTGGAGTTGAGGTCAATTAAAACCTATTGTTTAGGATTGTCCCTGCCTGGCCCTAAGCCTGGGGCGCTTCCTGCTTGGGGCTGGGGGTTGCTGCCAAGGTTAGCAAATATATATTTCAGCTTCTAAAAAATAAAAAGGGATTCAGATTCACTCACAGACTGGTGTGCAGTGTCTTTTGTCTCTCACTCGCCGACTCCCTGTCCACCTTTGGGAAACCCTAGCCTGCTGCAGCTGGACTCCGGCAGTATAAAACTTCAAAGGCAGGTAATAATCAAACCAGAGTGGATATTCTAGTGAATCTTGTCATCTTAAGTGCAGTTGCCTATACTCTGAGACTTGATGCTATCAATCATAACAGCTTTGAATAAAACCTATCAATACAAAACAGCGATCTAACAGGCCAGATTCAATTACGATCAGTCATGGTAAAACAGTGTAGGTTATACAGAGCTTTAGCTTAAGTTAATAGGAAATTAAGGGTGATTACCATACTATACCCTGTTATTTTTGGGATAATGTTTGTGCCCTCAAATCTAGTACAGGTAGAATGACTGAACAAAATATAATACATCTAAGCAGAGTAGTGTGAGTAATGTGGGTTTTAAATCCTCGTGCACTATTAACAATATAGTGTATCAAGGCCATCTATGTTAGAGATTCTAGTTATCCTTCTCTGCCTCATTTCTGCTATGCTATTTTTCTACCTGTTTGTCTAGTTTTCTCCTTCATTCTACTGCCTGACCCACTCATTGAGGCCTTTCTGCCACTGTTCCTAAAATCCTGGTATTTTTTTTCTCTCTCTCTAGAATGTCCTTCAGTATTCTCTGTAGGGTTGGATTGGTGGTCACAAATTCCCCCAGTTCCTCTTTGTCATGGAAGCATCTTGTTTCTCCATTGATTTCTAGTGACAGTTTTGCAGGGTACATCAATCTGGGCTGGAGGTTATTTTCTTTTAGGGCTTGGAATACTTCACTCCAAGCTCTTCTTGATCTAATGGTCTGTATCGAGAAGCTGGCCATGATCTTACCTTTATAGGTAATCTGTTTCTTTTCTCTGATGGCTTTTAATATTGTTATTATATTGAATTTCTGGTATCTTGATTATTATGCTGTGAAGTTCAGGCTGCCCTTGAGCTCACTTTGTATTTCAGGTTAGCCTCGACCTCACAATGATCCTCCTGCCTCAGCTTCCTGAGTGCTGGGATTACAGGTATGTGCCACTACATCTAGCCATGCAGGGTAATATTTTAATCTTAGTAAGGTAATGAAATTTTTCCTCTTGCAGAGATGTATGGCATGAATATATGCAGAGTGGTATGAATATCAGGCAATTAAAATCCTAAGTATTCTGTGACATAGTGTTTCCAGTATAGTGTAGGGCAGAGAATAATGACACTTTCTTTATGTTAATAATTGACTTTTGTGCATGTAGGATCTAGGATTAGTATCCTGGTCAGTTGATTAATTGATATTGAATCTTATCTGTTCACATTGGCAATACAAATAAAATCTTAGACTTTCAAATAAGTTTTAGGGGGTAGTTGTGACATAAATGGGGATTATTACTGTCTGTACAGTTGACCAATAAATATTGTTGTGTTGTTTAGTGCACTTAGGGGTTTCTTTTGAGGGACAGAGGATCAGATACTGAAAGTTTGGACAGACTTATAAAAACAAAAAAAAATACCTAAAGGTCATCAAGATACATTTAAAACTTGTTTTTCAGAGTGTTTTCTGAAAGCTCAAACATTAACACAAAAAACAAATGGTAAGTTGATTTGATAAGAATAACTGAAAGGATGTCATAGTCCTACATTTAAACTATTATAAATGACTTTTCTAAAATCACCTATCTTGTTTCCCAGCATTCAAGAGGCTGAAGCAGGAGGATCACCATGAATTTGAGACCAGCCTGGGCTACACAGTGAGTTCAGGGCCAGCTGGCACTACATAGTGGGATTCTGTCTCAGAAAACAAAAATATCATACATCTTTTTACATGGGTGTGTGTATTCCATCATAAGTTAAGCTGTGTTGAGTGGAAATACTGGACTGAAGCGTATGTGGTTTCATGAAGTTTTGAGGAAGAGGGTGCTGAAAGGAAATCACGCAGTTGTGCACAAGAATGCCAGCTTTCAAAAAAAACTACATGTGATAAAAGCATGATTATCAGTAACCTGATATTTTCGTTTCATTTAGCTGCAATATCTCCTTGGTGGCAGATGATTTAAATCTTTTTCTTTTCTTCCAGATTCCTTACGGTGAACATATCTAATTCTCTTTGTTTGGCATCTGCTGCTGTTTGGCATTTATGAACCTTAAAAAATCCATTTTTAAGCCGGGCATGGTGGCTCATGCCTGTAATCCCAGCACTTGGGAGGCTGAGGCTGGAGGATTGTTGTGAGTTCGAGACCAGCCTGGGCTACAAAGTGAGCTCAAGGCCAACCTGAACTGTACAGAGTCCCTGTCTCAAAAAGACAAAAAAAAATCCATTTTTATCTGGTAAGGATGCTTTTATTTATCTGCCATGTTAACTTTTTTATTCCTTTAAATATTCTTTTTCTTGTCACTGTTTGTACATTTATGATGTAGGCTTTTTGTGTTGCTACCCTGAAACACCCAAGGCTGAGTACTTTATAAAGAGAAGAGGTTGATTTTAGCTTGCAGTTCTGGAGGTTCGTGGGTGTGGCACCTGGTAAGGACCTTCTGGTGGATTGCATTACAAGGCTTTTCATTCCTAGTGGTTAATTTTCTAGGGTTTTAGAAAATGATACATGTGGGATAATCCAATTTTAACATCATGTAGAATTTTAGAATAACAATAAAAGAAATTCTCGTGTTTCAAAGACAAATCCATACATTGAATTTTTTCTTAAAATAATCAAATGAATCCAGTATCTTTTCGGTTTGCAGTTCTGAAATACAATTATAATACCAGATTTAGATGGTTCCAATTACCTTTTCATCTATCATTCAGTTTTTACCATATTTTCATTCTGTACAATTAAGTATCTAAGATCCTTAAACAAACACTTTATTAGGCTCAAACTGGTAAGTGTCCTTTCTAGAATTACTATTTTGTATATGTGTTTTCTCACTTGTATGCTCTTGATGTGTTAGGTCTTTCTTCTGTTATTGATTTTGTTTTTTCTTTTTGCCTAAGGAGCTGAACCAAAGACCTGCACTCAGCTATATCCACAGTCCTTTTTTCCCTGTTTTTTATTTTGAGATAGAATCTCACTGAGTTGCCCAGGTGGGCTTGAGCTTGAGATCCTCCTGCCTCAGCTTCCCAGAATGTTGGGATTACATACATGTGCCAGCAAGCATTTCTTTCTTTTGCCTTATTTTTTGCCTTTAAATTTCATTGCATCTTACTGGCAATAATTCAGTCTCATGAAGTTATTAGAAATCACTCATTACTTATTTGTAAATGCTCCACTTGAGAACTTGGACCTGAGAGCAGTTTTAAAAAACCTTATAATGGTTGATCAGAGTAACTCTTAAGTATATTATCTTACCAAACTCTTCCTCTCATATGCTTAAAGATGTCATTACTGAAGTATACTTGAAAAGTGAAGTAATTTAAGTTTTCCTTTCTTTTATTAAATGAATGGACCAGTTTTTATGCTGTGGTTAAGGCAGTATATTTCACAATACAGATCTGTAACCAGTTGTATCAGAATAATTAAAGGTGCTCATTAAAAATGCAACTCCTTGGGCTGGGGATCTAGCTCAGCGGCATAAGTGCCTATCTTGCAAGCACGTGGTTGTGAGTTTGATCCCTGGTACCAATAAAAAAAAAAAAATGCAACTTCTTGGGCTCTTTCTCAAATCTGCAAACCATTAGTGTGTAACATGGTTTTAGAGACTTGCATTTTAACAGTTTTTAAGTGATTTTTAAAAATTCATACTGAAATTTGATAATCATTGATTTAAGATTTCTATTAAATATTACAAGAAGAGGACAATAACTGTTGGTTTTAAATGAAACTATAAAAGTATATGTCTTTAATATGAATCACTTGTATGTGAACATGATCTAGAAATCTAGAAGACCTAGTTTCTGTTCTATACTTTGATTCAGTGTGTTTGCACTGAGATTTCTCAGATGTTTAATTTTTGTAGGCTTTCTTTCTTGTATCGAAAAACTAAGATGCTTGGGACTTTTATTAATCTGCCAAATATTAACATCTGTTTTCTTCCATTTAGTCTGCTTCTGGACTAGTACAGGGGTTGATTCTGCAGTAGATCTTGTTCAGATGAAAAATGTCACTTTTGAGCATGTTAAAGGAGTGAGTTTTCTTTGCCTTCTTCATAAATTATATAACTGATACTCTATGTAAGGCCAGAATTTGAATCTAAGGGCTGTTCTGGAGTAGGTAAATTAAATTTAAAAAATCAGGAGCCTTATAATCTTTATGGGGAACAGGATAAAGAGGACAAGGACTCCTGGGAGAGGGGCTACATTTTCAAATAAGGGGTTTTTGTTTTCCCCTTTTTTTTATCTTTTCAAGACAAGGTTTCACTATGCATTTTAGGCTGGCCTTGAATTTACTTTGTAGCTCAAACTGGCCTTGAACTTGCAGCAATCTTCCTGCCTTAGCCTTCCAAATGCTGGGGTTATAGGCATGTGCCACCACATCCAGCCTTAAATAAGGTTTTTTTTGAGCAGAATATATTTATTGAGAGAAAGAAAGCTTCTGTCTGGGTGAGAGAGAAGGAATCCTGAGTAGGTTGCCCTTAAGTAAGGTTTTTTTCAGGTTTGATTATGAAACTAAGTAGGTTAAAAAATAGTAGTAGATACGGACTTATATATGTTATATATGGAGTAGTAGATACGGAGTTAATAGTAGTAGATATGGAGTTATATGGAGCACTTTGGATAGTGTCTTAGAAGCCTTTATATAAACACAGCCTTATACTCTGAAAACTGGATCCATTGAAGAATTCTGAACAGAGATGTATGGCTTAACAATCTGGTTGCTGTGTTCATAGCCTCTAAACTAAAGTCTAGAAAGGACAAAGGCAAATGACAGCTTGTTGCAGTTGTCCAGGCAAGAGACGATGTTGGTCTTAGACAAACGTTAAAGTGGAGTTGGTGGGACGTAGTTAGATCTTGAAGGTAGGTGCAGTAGGATTTCCTGATTTGAGGTTGAAAGTGTAACAGAAAGGTGGGTCACGAAGACCATGCATTGTTTGGCAGGATGGAAGACACATCCCTAGTCTGGGACCTGCCAGCACTCGGCAGCACTGTGTAAGGGCCGCGGGACTACTGTCCTGACAGCGCCTGCACCTGTGACAGGCTTCTGGACGTTCTTGATCCTTGAGTGGCCGGGTGAGGGCAGCGGGGGTGGGGTTGCGGGAGCGGGGCAGACGATGGTCCTCTGAGTTGCATATGTGTTGCCAGCTTTCTCCGCTGTCACCCTTCGGGGTGGGCGTGGGGGCGGAGGTGGCGTGTCTGTGGAGTTGGTGTTATGGTGCCCCCGAGGACTGCTCTTTTACCCCTCTGGGTGGGTGCGGGGGCAACAGGCCGCCAAGGTGTTCTTGTGTAATGTAAATAAGTGTGTGTGCACGTGCAAGCATGTGTGCACGCACATGTGCGTGTATTTGAAGACCTATCAAAACTGACAATTTATACGCAGTAGATCTGCACTAAAATACTGAAGGAAACTGAAGGAACAAAAATCTCACATGAAAGGTCAGAGAAAAGGCATAGAGGAAAACTGATAAATGTGCCTGAAATACTGATACTGTCTGAAATAATGATAGCAATGATGAGAAGTACATGAAATTAAAACAGGATACACACATGGAATGTCAGTTGGAAGAGTGGACAAAACAAGTTAAAGTAGAATGAACTTCATGCATTGTTTGGCAAGCAGGTAAAGGAAGACATCTCTATATGGCCTAAAAACATTAAGAGGATAATAAGAAAATATGAAAGGTTTTGTGCTAATAAAAATAACAATTTATGAAAATAAATTTCTTCAAAGAGAAATTATAAAAACAGTGAAAACAGAAAATCTGAAGAAACTGAATTTGCATTTTAAAAATCACACAAAAGACAACCATCAACCTCAAGCTTATCTGACTTCCATGAAACATTTTATAAATAAAAACTAGCAACTGCGCACAAACTATTAGACAAGAAAGAAGATAAAATACTTCTAAGAAATATTCTGTGACATCAGAATTAGCCTGCTATCAAAAACGAGCTGGGAATGATAGTACACGCCTGTAATCTCAGCACTTAGGTGGCTAGGTAGGAGAACTGCCATATGTTTGAGGCCAGCCTGGACTGTGTAGTGAGTTCAGGGCCAGTCTAAACAATATAGTGAGATCCTGTATCAAAAAACAAACAAAAAAAGCCAAATTATTATTTTAAAAAAGCACAACAAAAAATTGTCTTTTAATTCTTACTGCTGATTCACTAGGATACCCACTCTTACAACTCAACTCTAGAAGGATCACAAGTCTACATTTAGAAGATTAGACAATCAAGCCTTTAGAAAAATACAGAAAAACCATGAATAATGCTGTGTCAGTTGAAGCCTGGGAGTAGCTTTTGGTGTGATAAGGTAAAAACCTTGTGGACTCAGCTATTCTAACACTGGTCAAGAGGTGGAAAGGCCAATTACTGGATCTGAAGGCAGAAAGGCTCTACACAGAATACACAGCACTGAGTGAGAGATACAGTTACTGTGAAAGATATGCATACTGATTTAAACATGTGCTGAACATGAATACAACATTTTTACATAGGCACAATATTTTAAGTAATTCCCAGTAACTCAATTTGGTTTATTAATAGGTGGACATGAACATGGAGGGCCTTAAAAAGTATAAGATATGAATGTGACTCTCTCTCTGAATATTCTTAAGAACAAGTAAGGAGCTAAAGATAAAATAGTGGTTTATTTTGGCAAGGGTACCTACTATAATGAGAATTATGCCTGGTCCTAGAAAGGGAGAGAGAAGACTTCCAGGACACTCAGGAGTGAGTAGCATAAACCCTGCTTTAGTGGTCTCATCAGAACCCTATGTGTTCTGTAACCTGACGTAACAAAATCACCGGAACTTTCAAGTCATCAGAGTTAAGTTTTATAGGCACCTGCAATATGAAAAAGGCCTAGGACCTTTACATAGACTTCACCAGTGGGTTATCAAAATGACTTAAATTAGCAAATCAATCTTCTGTGAATTTTACTATTTTCAGAATCAAAGAGGGATGATTTTAAATCATCAAACATAGCTAGGGCAGACACTTATTACCTTGTTCTGTGACAGCCAGGGAAGCTTTTGGGCCACCAAGAGCTCCAAGCAAAGAACTCCCCAGCATTTGGTGGTCTTGGCTATCAGGACAAAGTGTTTACCCCAGCAGCATGAGCAGAGCTTCCATTTGATCCACAGCTGCCCTACACTCCGCTAGCCTGAGGCTGGTCTAACCTGCCTTGCTCTCGGAGCAGCTCAGTCAGCACATAGTCAGCATGTCCTTCTTCCTTACAGGACCAGCGACCACTCTCCTGTGTGGTAACAGAAACTTAACCACATGTCAAGCCAGTAAACCTACTATTTCTTATGGGGTGACTGTTGTAGGAACTACAGATGATTAGTACCACTCTTGTTCTGTTTTCTTCCACTTGCAAAACCAGGTCTCAGTAATGAACAATTCAACATTTATTAAACATCTACAATACATGAAGCACAAAGCTGCCTGCTCTGAAGCAAAGATGAAAGACTCAGTGTTTATCCTCAAAGAACTTATACTTCAGTAGGTAAATTGAAAAAGAACTCTTAATACTGGACCATAAACTAACATACCTTTAACAAGTATGTAAGTACAGCCTATGGGTACCCAGGAAAGAGAATACAAATCCAACCTGTCATCCCGATGTTTTTAATCATTTGAGGGCTGTGTCCATGGCTATAAGTTTTAAGTCATTTAAATAACATGATATTCTCTCTTATTTTGAACTGTAAATCCTCACATATCTTTTTAAAAATTTCAGCTTGCCAAATCATTCCTTTTTTAAGAGACCATTCACTAGGTGGCAATGAAGAACAGAAGTACAAATTATCATTAACATACTATAGGATATTTTAAATATATTTAGAATCAAAAAAGGTCTACAAATACAATATCCTAAGAATTCCTACTCTCATTGCAATTTCTTTTAAAGAAATCCACCCCTTTTGGCCATTTGCATATCAGCCTGCAAATGTTCTAAATAAATGGGTGCCTCAACTATTTTTTATGTGCTTCCTTTGTCCCTTTTAAGAAAGCTACAACAAAGACATGGAATGTTTAGCACATGAAATAGGAAAGAAGGTGACTCAAAATTATATTGAGAGGGGGGGATTTAGCTAAACAGCATAAGCACCTGCCTGGCAAACATGAGGTCATGAGTTCCATCCCTGGTACCAAAATTACATTGAGAACAATTCCAGTAAAACTGCTAATTTCATCAGAGTCCTGAGCAGAAGATCAGAAGAGATCACCCATTAACTGATAGCACTGCCAGGGAACACTTAGCTCAAAAAGAAAGAAAAATTGAATGAGTATAAAACAAACTACAAGAAAAACAGATAACAAATCCTGGCACTTGGGAGGTTGAGGCAGGAGGATTGCTGCAAGTTCGAGGCCAACCTGGGCATACAGTGAGTTTAAGGCCAGTGTAGACCTTAGAGAGAAACCCTGTTTAAAAAAACAAACAAACAAACAACAAAAAAAAAACCCCACAGTCCTGGTGAGTTTTGAGAAATGAAAATCAAAGCAAGCCCAATGCATCATTTCACAATTAAATTGGAAATATCTCTTTCTGCTACAATGATACAAATGCTATAAGGTTACAGTACGCAGTAAAGGGCCTAACCTCTTCTAGAAAATGACACATTCAACAAATTGAAAAAGCACAACAAAATTCAGACCCATTAGCTCAAGCATCACAATCCTGAGGCTGTGTTCTAAAGAAATAATTCAAAGAATAAAAGTTATAATTATCAACGTGGTGATTACAACATCTATAAGGGAAGGAAAAAACTGGGAATACTGTATGTGCTGTGGCTAAGAAATATTGCAATGAGAAATAAGGGCTGCTTCCTAGTCCTTCAGAGTGGAAGAGGCCTAGAAAGACTTCTGGAGGAAGCAGGAAATGCCTGCCCCACATCTCTACCACAGGAACCACAAAAGACCCTGAATGGTCAAGGCAACCTTAAGTGAGAACAAAGCTTGAAGTACCACACATTCTCTTGCCTAGCTACAGTGATGAAAACAGTATGCACTGACATAAAAACACACATGGATACAAATAACAGAACAGAGAGGCCAGGAATAAAGAAAGCAGTGTCTCTAATACATGTTACCAGGAAAGCTGGATGTCCACATGCAGAGGAATGAATCTAAACACTTATTTCACCTCATAAGCAAAAATCAAGTTAAAATAAAGCCTTAATATTGGAAGTAAAAGTGTAAAAATACTAGAAGGAAACAAGAAAAGTTTCTTGGAATTAGCCAGGGTAATGATTTTTTGGATACAACAGAAGCACCAGGAACAAAAGCAAAAGCAAAACCAAACAAAACTGGGATTGCATCCAACTAAAAAGATTCCATGCAGCAAGGAAACAACAGAATAAAAAGAAAACCTACAGAACGGGAAGAAATAGTTGCAAGCCATTTACCTGATAAGGAGCTAATACACAAAATAGACAAGAAACACACTAATAGACATTTCTCAAAGAAGACACACGATGGCTACGGAGTCTGTAAGAAAGTGCTCAGCATCATTTCATTTCATCAGAGAAATAAAAATCAGAAGTACAGTGAGGTATCGTCACACATCTGTTTGAATATTATAAAAAAGATAAAAGATAACAGATATTACAACAATATTGAGAAAAGGTAAGCTTCCCACAGTGTTGGTAGAAATGGAAACTGGTACAACTCTTATGGAAAATAATAAAACTCAGAACTGTTGGGTGGTCCCGAAATCCCACTTGGAGGTGAACATCTAAAGGAAATGAAGTGAGTATCTCCAAGAGATAGCCACACTCCCATGTTTACTGCAGCATTATTCACAACAGTCAGCTGTGGACTCAATGTAAGTGTCTGTCTATGAACAAATGGGTAAGGAAAATGCAGTATACATGTACACGTGGAATATTACTTGATCATAAAAAGGAATGGAACTGCCATCCTTGACAAGATGGATGGACCTAGAGAACATTACTGTAAGTAAAGTAAGCCAGACACAGTCAAGTACCGCTTATCTTAGTTACACACGGAATCTAAAACAGTCCAACTTGGAGATGAAAAATGGCAGAGGAAAGACCAGCAGCAAAATGTAGCCTGTCCAGGACTTGGAAGCTAAACACATGCAGAACAACTGGGAGAAGAATAAAGTAGATCTTTAGGAACCATGAGGGAACTGACAGGAGAACTGGAAACTACATACCGAGAAGTTGGGGAAACTGAGCACCACAGAGAAAAGAACTTTAAGCCTAGAAAGCTCGCCCCAGCTCCTAGGGAAGTGAATCTGTCACCACTAACAAGGGTGAGCCCAGAGAAGGTCAATAAAGAAACAGTGAAGACAACAAAGCCAAACAGTGTATGTAGTTGAATGTATACGTGAGGTAGGGTGAGGAACCGAGCAGAAGGGGGGAGAAAGAAAGCAGAACGGGAAAATAATGCAGTGACGGGAGGAAGTCAGCACCTTCAATAATAACTGTCTTACAGTTCCCCACTCAAAAGACACAGCTGGCAGATGGAATCAAAACACAATGAATGTGTGCTGTATATAAGACACCAAAAAAAAAAGAGAGAAGCAGACATATATAATGTCACATATAGAATCCAAAAAGAAATTCAAAGGATGAAAAATAATATTCTGTGCAATAAGTACCCCAATCCAAGTAGGAGTCGCTATCATATGTTTTGACAAAGTGGACTTTAAGTCCAAACTGATCCGAATAGGCAAGGAAAGTCATTATGTATTTGTTAAGGGAACAATTAAACAGGAAATGATAATAACTGTACACTGTCATGCTAAATGCCCTATAACAAACACTACTGCAAGTAGACAAATCCTTGGTGATTATTATCAAAAAAGAAAGAAAGACCCACATCGATGTAATTAGAAAGGAAAAAGATGAACTCATAAGAAACACCACTAAAATGCATATTATTAGTAACTGCTTTGAAAACCTGTACTCCAATAAATTGGACAGTTCAGAAGAAATGGGTAGATTTGTAGATACATGAATTAGAAAAGCTGAAGCAAGAAGATGTAAAAACCCTGACTAATCCAATCACAGGCAACAAAATTGAGGCAGTAATAAAAAAATCTACAAAATGAGAAAAGTCTGATCCTATATTCACCACTGAAATCTACAAGAACTTCAGGAAAAATCTAATGCCAATACTCCTTAAACTCTTTAATAAAACTGAAAGGGAAGACATACTGTCAAACTCATTCCTAGAAGCTATAATTACCTTGATTCCAAAATCAGACAGGGACTCAAATAAAAAAAGGAAACTAAACACCAGTCTCTTTGATGAACAGAGATGCACAATTCCTCAATCATAGGTGTCTTTCCCCTTGCACGCCTGCAGTCCGAGAGGCTCTGCTCCAGCCCCTGTTCCCACACCCCTCAAACTGCACAACACACAAGAACCTACCAGAGTCTTTTTTAACCTTCCTGGGTGAAGACATGGCGCAATATCCTGAATGAGATGAGTAAAAAGGCTTCTGCAGAGACTGCGCGTAGGTCCTGTGAGTCAGGCAGGAGGTGTAATCAGTATCTAGGGCCCAGCACACAATTGGTGTTCAGCTGATCAAACAAAAAAGGCAAAGAATTTTCTATTAGACATTGTTACTCTTAAATTCAGTCACTATCATTAAATAGTCCCTCGACTTTTTAAAAAAATTTATTTGATTACATTATAATCTACCTTTTTTCTTTTTTTGGTACCAGGAGTTAAACTCAGGATCCCACACTATCCAAGCAGGCACTGTGCCGCTGAGCTATATCCCCAACCCTTCCTTCAACTTTTAAATGCTGTTGCACCTACACTGAGATAGTGGCTGTGATTCAACACTGTATAAGAATTAACTGCAAAGCCTGTCTGCAAGGAGTTCATGTTTATGTACTCTATTAAAAGTTCTCACATAAAACAAGCACTTTTCATTTTCTAACTTTTGCCATAAAGCAGGACGACAGTAGCCTTGTGTTTGGTAGCGAGGCAAGGACTCCAGTGAGGAGCCTTCTGTAGAGTCAGACCTGAGGTGTTCAAGACTTCACAACAACCTCTCTAAGAATGACACTCAAGTTTCCCAACTACCTGATTGAAAATATTTAAAATACTATGTAGTATTATAGCATAGATCTAGAAACCACCCCCAAACCTCCATATGCTGCGATGGAAGCGTCTGGAGGGTGACTGGATCATGGGGTGCTGCACTCCTCAGTGCATTCATTCACTAATGACTTCAGCAACTGACCGCTGTTAGGAGCTGGGGCCTGACTGAAGGTGGGTCATCACTGGGGACATGACCTAGAAGGGTTTATCTTCCACTCTAGCTCCTCCCTTCTCTACTTCCTGGCCACTGAAACTTGAGCAGCTTTCCTTCACTGTTTCTGCCTCAAACACAGGTGGGACAGGAAACTACATACCGAGAAGCCTCAGAAGGCCCAGCAAGGGAGGTGGTGAGAGGCTACGGCTCTATGGTGGGGACTGTGCAAGCCCTGGCCAAGGGAAAGGAACTGACTTTGGGCCCTTATTTGGTCCTGGACTCCACCAGGACCCAGAGTGAGGGCAGCGAGAACCGAGCACCCTCCCCTGACCTCCCCTGGCCCATAGCATCAGGTGCTCCAACTACACTGCCATTTGGATTCCTGCCTTAGCCTCGCCACTGGCCAATCCCCACAGCACCCACTGGCTTAGACACTGGTGCACACCTCCCAGGGCACCCCGCCTCTGGAGCAAACCTTAGCACCCACCGAGGAACCTAGGCACTCCATTCTCCATGCCCTCACTCTGGGTCCAGGAGGAGTTCAGGACACAGGTGCCTCCTTCCTCTTGGTCCTGGACCAGGGCTGGTAAGGTCCCCACCACAAAGCCATGGAGCCCCACACCAGCCACTGCAGGCCAGCAAGGCCTGGGCACTTCACACCATGGCCTTTCCGTACCTCCCTTGCTGAGGGGCCTTCTTGAGGACTCACTAGCTCCAGGTGTCCCACCTGTGATTGCCCGCTTTCACCTGTCCTTGCCCGCTTTCACTTGTCCTTGGCCTGGCACATGGCATCAGCTGCTCCAGTTCATGCCCCAGCCTCACTACCTCCAATTCCAGCAGGAGCCTCCTCGCTGGAGCAGGGCTGGCTAGGCCACTCCACCCCTGCCTTTTTGCAGGAGAGCAGTCCTGAACTTGGCAGGAGCTTTCAAAATTTGTCAGCCACCCACACCATTGTATTCAGATTCAGAGCGTCAGGACTTAGCTCTCAATCTGACAAAATCCTGTTCCATACATGATCAAAATACATGATCAAAGATCTTATAGGATTCATATTCATAGTGTTAGCCCTCCTATCTTTAGTCTTATTCTTGCCCGACCTCCTTGGTGACCCAGACAACTATACCCTGGCGAAACCTTTAAACACACCCCACATATTAAACCAGAATGATATTTCCTCTTTACATACACAGTACTCTGCTCCATTCTTAATAAACTCGGAAGAGTTTTAGCACTTGTATTCTCAATTTTAATCCTAGCCTTATTTTCAATTTTACATCTATCAAAACAATGTAGTATATCATTTCACCCCTCAGCTAACGTTTCCTATGAATTCTAGGTGCAAACCTATCCATCCTTATGTGAATTGGAGGCCAACACTTCTACTATGTCTTATCTATAGGGACTGTATTCGCTATTACAGGAAGATTTTCTCATTGATCTCCACTATTTTCAGGTTATACCCTAAATTCAACATGAGAAAAAATTCACTTCTTCATTTTTCTTCATTGGAGTCAACCTAACTTTCTTTTCTCAACACTCTCTAGGGCTTACGGGTTTACCACATCAATACTTTGACTATCCAGACGCATATATGCTGAGAATTACCATCTCATCAGTAGGTTCCTTTATCTCTTTAACAGCTTTTATAGTAATAATTTTTATAATCTGAGAGGCATTTGCTTCAAAATGAGAGGTTATAAATATTGAACTTACTCCAATTAATTTAGAATGACTTCATAGCTGCCTGCCACCATACCATACATCTAAAGAACCTACATTCATCAAATCCTAAAAACAAGAAAGGAAGAATTCGCCCGCCACCCTCTTGATAAGTGCCTCCCTCTGGTGTGAGCCAAGAGGAGAACCAGAGAGCTGCCCCAGAAATCTGGCCACAACCATGACCATGCTGGAACCCAGGAGGTTGTACAAAGAAGCAATTCGCCTGCTGCCCTCTTGGTAAGCGCCTCCCTCTGGCGTGAGCCAGGAAGAGATCCAGTAGTGTCTCCTGTGAGCCTACCGGTGTGCAAACTTGGACTCAAACATCCTCCCCCTCATTAGCAACTGGGGACAGCTAGGTTTGAACATCTCTTGGCAGGATTACTGTATGCAATATAGCAAATATGGGGGGGGTCTCCTCTATCTTCTCTTTGAAAGCAAGTGTTGTTTTCAGTTTTGTTTCATTATGATTAATTGCTGTACACTATTCAATATTCTCTTTTGATTGATTTTATAATGTTCTGTCTTTGGTTTGATTTTGCTATACCTAACTGACTAGACAACTATTGTGAAGATAATGAGATACACTATGGTACCTATTACTGTTATCCTGGTAACCTGCTGTGAAGTTCTGTACCAAATTCACTGCACTGTTTCAATTGGCTTTGTTCTGTCTTATTCTGTTGTATTTCTACTACCTTTAAAATTTAAAAAAAAAGAAAAAAGAAAAAACAAGAAAGGAAGGAATTGAACCTGTTAAAACTGGCTTCAAGCCAGCCTCATAACCTATAAGACTTTCTTAACTAGAAAGATATTAGTAAAAATATTACATAACTTTGTAAAAGTTAAATTATTGGTTAGAGTCCTATATATCTTTGTGGCCTACCCTTATGAACTAAGCTTCCAACATGCTGCCTCGCCTGTTACAGAACTCTTACATTTTCATGACCATACACTAATAATTGTATTCCTGATCAGCACTTTAGTATTTCCCTTATACTTACAAACAAAACTTACCCACACAAGCACTATAGATGCTCAAGAAATCAAAACAATCTGAACCATCCTACCAGCTATTATTCTCATCATATTGTTCTCCCATCCCTTCGAATTTTATATATAATAGATGAGATTAACAACTCAATATTAACATGATTAACATTGTTAGTGTTAATTATTAACTACAGGACATCAATGATACTGAAGCTATGAATATACAGATTATGAAGAACTTTTAACTTTGACTCCTACATAGTCCCCACAACTGAACTAAAACCCAGAGAACTCTGAATGCTTGAAGTAGACAATCAAATTATTCTCCCAATAGAAATACCAATCCATATACTAATTTCACCAGAAGATATTCTCCATTCATGAGCAGCTCCATCCCTAGGACTTAAAGCAGATGCTATTCCAGGGCTTCCAAACCAAGCAACCCTTGTATCATTACACCCAGGATTATATTACGGCCAATTCTCAGAAACTTGTGGTTCAAACCATAGTTTTATACCCACTGTTCTTGAAATAGTTCCACTAAAAACATTCAAAAACTGGTCTTCAATATTATAAGCATTATAAAGCTGTATTAGTGTTAACCTTTCAAGGTAAAGATTTGAGAAATATTATCCTTAGCACATTTCCTTCCACAAGGCACACTGATCCCACTTATCCCAATACTTGTAATTATTGAAACAATTAGCTTCTTTATCCAACCTATTGCTCTGGCAGTTTTTTGTTTTTGTTTTTGGTACCAAGGATTGAACTCATGACCTTGTGCTTGCCAGGCAGGCACTTGTGCACTGAACAAAATCCCCGGCCCAGGCCCAGCAGTTTGATTAACTGCTAATATTACCACCAGGAGCCTGCTCATACACTTAATCAGACAAGCCACACACTAGTGTTAACTTCCATCCGCCCTTCAACAGCTTTAATTACATTCATTATTCTAATCTTACTAACAATTCTTGAATTTGCTGTAGCAATTATTCAAGCCTAAGTATTCACTTTATTAGTAAGTCTGTACTTACATGATAATATCTATTGACCCACCAAACATAAGCCTATCATATAGTCAGTCCAAGCCCTTGACCACTTACAGGAGCGCTAGTCACTCTTTGACTTACATCAGGCTTAGTAATATTATTTCGCTTCAATTCTAAAACCCTGTGCAGCGGCTGCACAGGAATAGCACCTCGGTGGCCTGCCACCCCCACCCCACCCAGAGCGATAATGGCAGAGAAGACAGCCACCACACACTGGTAACCACACCTTGGTGGCCTGCCACCCCACCTCCACCCAGCGTGGTCACGGAGGAGAGGCGGCCACAGTCCCCACCCCTCCACCAATCCTGCCCCTCCCTACCACACTCAACCAGCCACGCAAGGATGAGGAGAAGCACTGTCAGAATGGAGTCCTATGGCCTTTACCCAGCACTGCCCCACTGTGATAATTTGAAGTACTTTACAGTTTTGAAGAAGGAATTCAAAGGTTTGCATGGCATGATCCAAGAACATTATCCATGAAGTAACAAGATGGCAAGTTAGAATGGCTCTGAAGGGGACACTAAAATTGATCACAGTTTTTAGTAATACCCTTGAAGAGCAAATCTTAGGTCTTGTGCCTTTCTTTTAAAGGTAAATTCAAAGAAAAAAAATTACAACTTGTAAATGTGTATCTACTTATGATAATCTTTGTTACTAGGACAAAATACATAACATACACAACTTAAAGGTGGAGAGATTTGTTTGACTCAGAGTTTGAGAAGACTCACTCCATGATTGGCTGGCTCCAGTGTAGAAACATCACCACAGAAGAGCATGGAAGAGAAAAGCTGGTCACCTCATGGAGGCTGGGAAAAGCAAGAACAAGATATGCCTAAGTACTACTACTTCTAAACAGGTCTTACTTCTTAATAACTTATTCAGCAGTGATGAACTCAATAGATCGCTCCACTGATGATTAGGGACCCAAGATCATCTTCCACAAAACCTTTCTCTGAATATGTAATTGGATATCTGAATATTTTGGAGGACATTCTGATCCAAACCAGAACACTAGTACTATGAAAAAATGTAAATTCCTCAAAAAGATGAAAAAACAAAGCTAGAATTACCACATGGTCTAGCAAATGTCACTACTGGGCCCATATCCAAAGGAAAGAGAGATCTGTACTCCCATGCTTATTCCAGAACTGTTCACAGAACCCAGATAATGTGATCAACTCTGGTGTCCATCAGTGGATGAATGGGCAAAGAAAATAGTGGTATATATACACAGCAGAATGTTAGTTGGCCATACAAATAAAGAAATTCTGTTACATACAACAATATGGATAAGTCTAGAGGAGTTACGTGAGGTAAACCAACACAGAAAAACAAATAGTACATGTTCTCCTTCATATGTGAGAGGTAAGTAAGTTGATCTACTGGAAATAGAGGGTAATAATTATTACCAGAGACTCACAAAAGTGGCGAGAAGAGTGTTTTCAGGTAAAAACACATCTAGGAAGAATAAGTTCTAGTTCTCCGTAGAGTAGAGTAACTATAATTCATAGTAATTTGTTGCATATTTCAAAACAGCCAGAAGATTTTAAATGCTTCTAACATGAAGAAATAGGAAATGTTTGTGATAAAAGATATAGCATCCATTATCAAACATAATGGATATATTATTCACCCTGATTTGATCATCACACATTTATATATGCATGGAAATATCACACCATACCTCATAGATGTGTACAATTACAATGTCAAGTAAAATAATTTAGAAAAAGAAAAAATGGTAAAATATTGTCGACTTCTAGTCTGTTCAATTTAATGGGTTTCCTTTATTGAGACATTCATACTAGCATTAGATACACACTTAAATTTGTATGATGTAGTAGTAGTTTAGTTTCAAAAGTTGTTTGACAATAAAATGGGACAAGCTACTGAATTATACAACAATGTGGATAAATCCTGGGGAGCCAAAGAACCTAGACATGTGACAACATGTGGTGTAGCCAGGTAAATGTAGTCAGGGTTGATAAACCCTAGAACAATAGTTACCCACAGTGTAGGGCTTGACTGGAAAGGCCCATAAATAAATTTTATGAAGTGATGGAAATATGCTGTTTATTTTTCCTCAACTTTTTTGAGAAATGATTGATAAAAAATTGTAGGTGTTGGTTATATGTACATGCTGTGAAATGTTTACTAATTACATACCCACTGATTAACACAGTTGTGCTTGTGTGTGTGTGTGTAAAAGAGGAAAAGAAAACATTAAATACTACTCTCTTAAATTCTGAGTATGTAATACAGAGTATCACTAGCCATAGTCAGCATGTCATATGTTAGATTTCCAGAATTATTCATCTTGCCAAATCAAAATTTTGTATCCTTTTACCAACATCTTCCTATACCCCAGCCCCTGGCAACCACCATTTTACTGTCTGCCTCTATGCATTAGGGTAGTTTTGATTCCACAGAGACATGAGTTCATGCCAATATTTCTTATTCTGTGTCTGGCTTGTTTCACTTAGCAGTATGTCCTCCAGGTTCATTCATGTTATTGCGAATGATAGGATTTCCTTCTTTTTAGAAGGGAAATATTGTGTTTTATATATGTACATATATTCTTTATTCATTCACCTATCAGTGGACACAGATTGATTTCATATCTTGGCTATTGTGTGAATAATATAAAATGAACATAGAGGTACAGATCTCTCTTTAAAATTTTGATTTTATTTGCTTTGACAGTGCATTATTTCTTTTGTGGTTTTGGTTAAAAAGATATATGCTTTATTCAAAACTCAATTATTTGTACACTTCAGATTATGTATTTCATGATATGCAAATTATACCTAAATTTGAAAAATTATTGTTTAAAAGTACACTTTTTAAAAAGGGGGTGGAAAGGAGAAGAAAGAAATTGAAATATGTTATGTACATGTACCAACTCCCTACAGTGAATGTCATCATTAGATATGCAAACATGTGCTAATAAAAGTAAAAAATATATACTTTTGGACTATTCCTATAATATTTCAACTAATTTCACAAGGCTGTAATTCTTTTCTAACCAAACAGAATTAAAATTTGGATCAAATGTCTTTTTTCCTTTGAGGTAGTTTAAGGTAGCACAGACTGGCCTTAAACTCGCTTATATGGCCCAGACTGGCCTTGAACACAAGGTAATCTTTCTGCCTCAGCCTCCCAAGTGCTGAGATTACAAGTATATGCCACCAGGTTCAGCTGAATCTCTTATTTATCCAAAGTAAATATGTACATCTACATCTAAGAGATCAACAGATTGACAAATTGTTAATACAGCCTGTCATATGCAAGGAACCGTTCAATTCAGTGACGGTCTCTATTCATGCCCCAAAAAAGAACTTATTCTTTGATTTTGGGAATTACTTGACAAACAGGAAGTTCAGTTTGGGGCCTTTTATAAGGAAGGCCAATTGTAACAGTTAATACAACCACTGCAAAATCTTTTTTTTTTAATTTTATTTAAAGAGAGAGGAAAAATAAAGCAAAACAGTAAAAAAGAGGGTAGAAACAATACAGAATTTCAAAAAAAAATGAACATTAAGAAATCACTAGTTGATACATTACATATTGTCTTCCTGGATGTAGTTGTTCAAGTTACAAAATCAAAGCATACAACGTGGACATTCAAACAGTGGGGCTGCAAACAGCTCCATTCTCTGATCCAACAAAAACTTAGCAACATAATTATCAATCCTACCCCCTTAAATATACATGCAGTTATATCTTTTAAAGCACTTGCTTTTCCTCCTTTTGCTTTTTAAGTTCATTATCTGTTTACTTATATCAGTTTCAGGTTGCTCAGTACCTTGCTGATCTGTTTTGTTTTTATTTACTTTTTTTAATTTTTTCTCTTATTTATTATTATTTTTTATTTATTTATTTTGAAGGCAGTAAAATACAGCAGAACAAGACAGGATATAGCCAACTGAGGCAGTGCAGTGAAACTGGCACAGAACCTCACTGCAGGCCACCGGGACAACAGCAATAGGCACAATAGTACGTCTGGTTTTCTTCACAATAGTTGTTCCTTCAATCAGGCAGAGCAATATCAAAGGAAATACCAAAATTACAAGAACAGAATATTGAATAGAGCAATACCATTGATCAGAACAGAGCAAAACAGAGATAAAAAATATTTTCCCTCAAAGAGATGGCAGAAGAAAATCCCCCTTATTTGCTATATTGCATATAGTCAAACTCGCAAGACATGCTCAGATCTCCGGCTCTCAGTTTCTAGCTGGGGTTGGGGTGTATGGATGTTTGATTCTTAGCCTGTGCCCCGGTAGGCTCACAGCCGCCCACCAGAGGGGTGAGCTGGCTGCCCGTTTTCCCAGCACCCCAACGTCCAAAATCTTGACAATCACTGCTATCTTTCATTCCTTATAATACCACCATGAAACCAATTCCTGGGCTTATCAGAGGACAAAAGAATGCAAAGCTTTCCCTTTGGTAGCTCCTTAAAAGATCACAGGGCAACAGACATAATCTTTACTTCCTGATGTTCCTATCTTTGTGTAGTCCTCTCACCTTGAGTATGGGCAGGACTTCAAGCTTGTTTCTAACCAACAAGGTAAAGATGGGTTTGCTCTACTATCAATGTTTGACAGCACAAGAGTCCATTTGGTTAGCAGACACAAAAAATCCCTTCTCCCTAGCTGGATGAGGGTGCTCAGAGGAGTGAACTGGCAGGAGAAGGAGGAAGAGGAGGAGTGGGAGGAGAGAGGAAGGAGGGGAGAGCTAGGAAAGCCAGAAAACACAGCGGCCTGGGGATCAGGCCCCGGGGGACTCACAAGGACAGTCTCCTCTGGCACCTGGGTTGGCTCCTCCCAGTCCCTCTCACTGTCTCTGGGAACACTGTATTGGGACAGAGGCCAAGGGCGCCAAGTGCAGGACCTGTCCCAGTAAGTGGGGGAATGGAGGGAAAGCCAAGGTCTCCTGCTCCCGCTGCGACTGCCGTGGAGAAAAGCAGACTCGCTGAGGTTGTTGGGCTACCTGTGCAGACAGACCACAGTAGAGGGCCTGGACTTGGGCCCAGATGGCCAGTGCGTGACCTCCGGGACGGAGGGAGAACTGCATATTGAGGCGGGAGCTGCCCACGGCACAGGGCAATGTGTCATCACCAAAATCCTCCTCCGCACAGCTGCCCCCCAGCCAACTCCCCCAGCAACACACTCTCACTGTGTGTCCTCGGCAGTGACCTTGCTGTGTCACTCACATTTTCAAATATCCACATCTAGGAGATTTTGAGGTTTATGCCTCAGATATTTTAAGCACAGTTTTAAAAAACAAAACAGCCACAAAAACCCTAATATATTTCAGTGCCAAAACCAAAGATAGGCAAAAAGACAGTGTTCTGCCATCTACCAGGAGCCACGCCATACAACTGCCACTTACCCAGTCCTCAGAACTCCTGCGTCTCACAAGCCATGCATGAGAGGGAGATAGAGAGAGAGAGAGGAGGAGGAGGAGGAGGAGGCGGAGTAAGGCTGAGGCAGGACGATTGTTGTGAATTCAAGGCCAACTTGGGTTACAAAATGAGCTCAAGGCCAGCCTGCACTGCATAAACAGACCCTGTCTCACACACACACACAGACACACATACACACTCATGCACACACAAAATTCCCAATATTGCCCCCAAATAATGAATCAAAATTAAACTTCCAACTTCTAGTTTACAGTCAAACATATTAAAAAAACTCAGAAGCCAGAACTCTGACTTAAAAAATAGGTGAATAAACCAAATAACTTATCTTAGGTCTTTTGGAGAACTAAAGTCATATAGCGAACTACTGCCCCCAAATGGGAGAGACAGGCAGATACAGAAGATCACAACTCACTGGAACTGACACCTCCACAGAAACCAGCAGGAAAAAATAAACTATCATTGATGAATTGCTGGAGGATCAGGGGTCAAAAAATTTAATCCAAATGGATCACAATCCTAAATGTAAAATACCCTGGCATGGTGATGCACACCTGTGATCCTAGGGCTCAGAAGGCTGAGGCAGGAGGGTCACCACGAGTTTGAGGCCATCTGAGGCAACACAGTGAATCCAAGAGCAGTTTGAACTACACAGTGAGACCCTGTCTCAAAATAAAACAAAGAAAGTTTTTTTTTTTTTTTTGTGGTACCAGGGATTGAACTCATGACCTCGCGCTTGCGAGGCAGGTACTTATGCCACTAAGCTAAATCCCCGGCCCTCAAAATAAAACAAAACAAAAAAGTAAACTGCTAAATTATAAAAGCCCTAGAAAACAGCATAAGAGAAAGCCTAGATGACCTTGGGATTGGTGATGACTTTTAACATATGACACAGAAGCACAGTCCACAAGAGAAGGACAAGAAAGCTGCATTTCATTAACATAAAGCATTTCCACTATGCAAAGTCACTGCCAAGGCAGTGATATGATAACCAATAAACTAGGAGAAAAACTTGCAGAAGATATCACCAGCAAACGTCTGTTATCCAAAAATAGAAAGAATTCTTACAACTCAGCAGTAAGAAAAAAATACAATTAAAAATTGGGAACCAGGCAGGGTGAGCCATGCCTGTTATCCCAGCAATTGGGAGGCTGAGGCAGGAGGATTGCCATGAATTTGAGGCCAGCCTGGTCTACATAAGCCAGTTCAAGGCCAGCCTGCACTACAAAGTGAGGCCTGTTTAAAAAAAAAAAAATCCAAAACCCTACTGATACCTTACCAAAGAAGCCATTCAGAGGGTAACAAGCATGTAAATAGATGCTCTGAATCACACTTCCTCAGAGCAATGTGAATGAAATTAATGAGATTGCACTGCATATGCAGTAGAGCAGCCAAAATCCATAAAACCAACACCAAATGCCAGTGAGGTCAGGGAGCAAAAGGAGCTCTCATTCACTGCTGGCCAGAAGGCAAAGTGGTAGGGTCTGAGATTTAGGGGACAGAGGTCAGTGGCACAGCACCTGCCTGGCAAGCACCAGATTCCCAGTACCAATAGTAATAATAATAATAATTACTATTATTATAACACTATTATTATATATTATACTATTATTATAATAACACATTATAATCACACACAAAAAAACCCCTTTGAAACCTCACTCCTGCAAGTACACCTGCAAATGAAAGGACAGTGGACCCACCAAGTACTGCGGCACCCTGATGGTCAGGGGCCCTTCCGTCCTTCCTTCCTGGAAGCTTTGTCTCAGCCCCAGCCCTGTAACTCACCAGGCTGTTGGCCATTGGGTGGGGATTCGAGTCCATCTCAGCGATCTTCCGGTTCACCTGGGGAATGGACCCGATGAGGCACGCTAGGAGGGGTCCGCTAAGGAAGCTCTCGGGAAAGGGTTACACACTAAGTCCCTCTGCGTCAGTATTTTGCCTGTGAACATTCACACTTTTTTTTTAATGGAGCTGAAGATTGAACCCAAGGCCTTGAGCGTAGTAAGCAAGCACTGTATCACCGAGCTGAGAGCTGACTGGGGTCTTGGACTCGGCCCCATCACACTTTACATTTGTGAGTTTTTGTTTTTGTTTTCGAGACAAGGTTTTGCTCCATAGTACATTCAGGCCTCTAATTCACAATCCTCACGCCTCAACCTCCCGAAAGCTGGCATTATAGGAATACCCACCACACCTGACTACACTTCACCTTGTTTTAAGTGAACTGCTTTAAACTGGTCATGGTGCCTGTAATTCCAGCATTCAGAAGACTGAGGCAGGAGGATCGCCTCCAAGACCAGCTTGGGCTGCCTAAGCACATTCAAGCTGGGGATTTAGCTCAGCAGGCAGAAGCGCCTGCCTGGCAAGTCCGAGCTTGGAGTTTGATCCTTGGTACAAAACAAAAAACAAAACAAAACAAAAAACCCAAAAACTACATAAGCACATTCAAGACCAGCCTACACTACATTGAAAGGCCCTATCTCAAAGAGTGAGATGCTTTAAAAGACACATTGCCATGAATCCCCCTCAAAACATAGAACACATTTGTCCCATCATTCTTGCTGCTTTCTTTTTTAAAATT
The DNA here is from genome assembly GCA_004027455.1 of Hydrochoerus hydrochaeris. NCBI lineage: Eukaryota > Metazoa > Chordata > Mammalia > Rodentia > Hydrochaeridae > Hydrochoerus > Hydrochoerus hydrochaeris. The sequence continues at coordinate 59,140 of PVLA01008812.1, read as the reverse complement.
TTATTAGTACATAGCTGGAGTACACAATGATCACATTCACTGTGGGGAATTGGTACGTGCACATAATACATCTTCATTCTTTCTCTCTCCCGTTTCCATCTCCCCTCTCTCCAACATAATTCTAACCTCACAAGATGCCTCTTTACTGCCCCGACTCCCACCATTATTGTGAGCATTTTCCATGTGACTGAATAATCTTAATAATTATTATTTTCAACAGGATGATACAAATCCATTTTAAGGATAGGCCTTACTACACTCACCACCACCCCCCCTTGGCTACTGAATATTTAAACTGCTCACAACTTCTCACAACTCTAAGTAATGCTTGGATGCACAGGGTTATGCAGAGAGCCATCTCTGCATTTTAGAATATTTCAGGTTGTTTTCTTTACAAAAATGTTTTATAAGTACGTGTTTGCAGTAGGTGCAGCTTACAATCACCTTGGGGAATGGTACACGTACATAACACAGCTTGCTTGTTTCTTTCTTTCTTTCTTTATTTGGTATTGGGGATCGAACTTAGGACCTCACATGTGCCAGGCAGGGGCTGCGCCACCGAGCTGTATCTCTGGCCCTTACTTCTTTATTTTATTCTTTTCCTCATCCCCCTCCTCCAAATCCCCATCCCGATGATCATCCTTGGTGATGTTGTGACTCTTAGCTCCTGTTATGGTGTGTAGTGTTCACCATCACTGAGCTTGTTAGGTTCTTGCACGAGGCGTATCTGTATTCTACTGACTCCCCTCCCTCCTCCTCACCCCTTGCTCACTCCCCTGGGTCCCTTCCCTATCAGCACAGATCTGTCCCTTGTCATTCTCTTTGTTTAGACTTTGCCTCACTCAAATGAGAGACACCGTATGGTACTGAAGCTTGTGTCTGGTTTGTTTCACGCTAGAATATTTAAGAGTGATTTTCAGGTGAGGGATGGCTGGGCCAGAGGGAATCACGACCCTGTTTATTGCCGTTAAAATAAAACAGGCTCATTTCACTGTCCCCGTCCCCCGTGCCCTCTGGACTTCTGCATTTCTCTCTGCCTGCGCCTCAGCTGGTTTAGGACACAGCCTTCGTAAAGGCCCCACAATCCTCTCTCTCCTCACTCTCCTCACAGTGAAGGAGGCTTCACTCTCCTTCTATTACCCTCAAGTGGTCTCAGCCATCGGAGGACGCTTGAAAACTGAGGACATGAGAAGGCTATGACAGATCAGAGGAAAGGACAGGCATGGGTGAGGCTGAGATAAGCGTGGGATTAAGAAGCAAGAGGGGGCATTGGAACGGCCCAGCTAAGCGCCCCTGCAGCTGGTTCAGATGGGTCACCCTTCACCGCTCAAGAGCAGCAAGCAAGGTGAGGGGTGCAGGGAGGTCCGAGCGCTCTGCCTAGTGGCGGTGACTGATGATGTGATGGGAACAGTCCCGCGTTATTTATAACTGGAGAGGGCTGTTTGCTGGGTGGGCTGGCGGGGTCTCCAGAGATGGGGCATCCGTGATGCTGGGATGCGATTCAGAAGTGAGACAAGATCAGTGAGGACCACTAGATACATGTGACGACTGACCCCTTGAACTGGTTAATGTGACTGACATTAAATTACATTTTACTTGGTTTAAATTTAAAAACTGAAGCGGTATAAAATTTTAATTTAAAATAGTGATTGAATTTGAAAAAAGAATACTGCATGATGGATGTAGGCCATGAAAACATTTAAATTAATTTTACTTGTTTTGTTTCAACTTTTTAAAATGTATCTACTAACTAGAAAATTCCTGATCTCGTGGTCTGCTTTGTGTTTCTGTGGAACAGTGCTGGGCTAGACAGTGCAGACTTTGGATCCAGGACACAGAACTCTCCCGCTCTTTCATGCAGTCTGGTGTAGCTGGAGGAGAACTGTGCTTGGAGACAGAGACCAGGGGTATCGTCCCTCATTGCACGCATAGCCTAGGATACCCAAGGGAGAGCCAGTAAATATCTCTTGAATGACCCCAGTTTCTTCGTTTACCAAATGATGCCAACAATACACGGTGTCAGGACAGCAGGAGATCTGAGGTGGATTCACTGAGTTCTCTGCCCCTGGCTCACTGAGCGACTTCGAAGTGGTTCCGGGGCCTCTGTTTCTCTGGCTTGTGGAAGCTGAGAAGTGTCAGGCCATGGGGAGGGGACAGACCTGCCCTGAACACCCTGTGCGTGTCGAAATGGGATCACCGTCCGTCTATCAGCTTGCCCTACCTGAAAGCCTCGGCAGAATCCGACGAATTGGTGGCGGAGGGCGCCACGGGTCCCTCAGGGGACCACACGAAGTTATGGATGGGCACCGGGCACCGCTGTCCCCAGCCACCAGGAAGGAGTGGCCTTTGCTTTGTGGGCGGGGCGGGGTAGGAGAGGAGTCGGGGAGGGGCTCATTTCGCTTCTGTGTTCTCTACACAACGCCGAGCGCTCTCACTAGTTTCACTTTTCCTATAACAACCGAACCTTGGCTTGCTCCAGCTGTGCCTGTTGGACGCCGTTACCGAGGTGACCGCCGCCAGTGGTTTGGGGATCGTACCAACGTGTTTGCTGGGGGATAGTGTAGCTTCCCATCCCATTCTATAACACGGAGATACGAAGGACTCTATAAAATATTTCATTTGTATAATATAGCTAGTATCCTGGACGGAGCCCGGAAACGCCTCCGATGCTTCCCGGGGCGCTCGCATCCGCCCCGCGCGGGACCCCCTCCTTCCTGATAGTAGAGTCCAGGGCGGGCCTGCGCATGCGCGCTGCGAGCAGGTATAAGATCGGTTTGCTAGGGATCCTGACCGGTCCTTCCCTGCGTCTAGCGGTTGACATTGATCCCGGCTTCTAGGGCGCGACAGGTGAGTCTCTGAACCCGGGAGGCAGTGATCCCCGAAGTCATCCGAGCGTAGCGGGACGGCCCGGGGCTCCCTGGAGAAGATCGGCGAGGGTCGCCCCGGGTAGTCTCCGCCTTACCAAATTGTGCCTTCGGGTGTGAGCGGGGATGGGAGTTGGTCCTCATAAATAGGCTTGAAGGTGATTAAGTAAGATCGTGCGTGTATACTTGTGTTCACAACCGTTAGTTGAGTCCGTGAGCCCTGTACCTGTGAGAAGTGAACCTGGTTGGCTCTTAATTCTTTAGGGGTCGCGTTTCCTTTTGAGAATCTGAGGAATGTAAGAGATTCCTCCCTTACCTTCTTCTCAGAACTGATCAATGTATTTTATGGCCTGTTGCAAGCTAAAGCTTTGCACAGCAATTAGCGATTAGTATTTTTATGTATAAATGGGGACACACCTGATCCTACTCCTCGGGGTTGCTGGGAAGGCCAAATGCCACTTCGCATGAGCAGGAAAGCGCGCTCTACCAAGTTGTGAGTTGGATGCTGTCATTCTTCCTGATTACAAATAAAGAAGCCATCCGGGGTAATAAATGCAGGGGTCCCCTGAGAGTGGTGGTTAAATCAGGTGCTCTGCCTTCACTTACCCTTTCCCAAGGAGTTTTGCTAGAAAGAAGGCCACTTTGAGCCTAAGGGTCAGCTTGTATCGTGGCCACAATACTGCTCCAGGCTCTCAGGCTCTCAGGCTCTCAGGCTCTCAGCCCAAGTTGTTTATGAATTAGTAGATCTGACTTACAAGGCAGTGAGTCCAGGCCCTTCCTTCCCCTCATCTACAACACAGTTCTTGTCACTTAGTCCCAGGGGACCTGCTAAGACTGTGTTGGGGGTTGAGGGAAGATTTCATCAGTTGCACAAACGTTGTATGGTGTACTTACATAAACCAAATGGCGTAGTGGCCTGGCACACACATTGGAGAGAGTGTGTGTGTGTGTGTGTTTGTATTGGCCTAGAGCTTCTAGGGCCACAGTGAACAAAACTCATGATATTAAGTGTAGCACAGGAGAAAATGAAGCATTTGATAGATGTAAACTTGAGACATCTGAGGGGACTGTGATGCTGTCTTATTCTAAACTCTTTTATAAGTAGTAGGAGTACACTAATGATAAAAGTATAGCATAGTAAAAACGCAGATCCGTAGCATAGTCTTTTACTATTCAGTATTATGGGCCGTGTGTAGTTGTAACCACTGTACCTGTGCCTGACAGGCCATGCTGTAGGTTTGTTTATGCCAACATCAGCATAAACATGTGGGCAGCGTGTTTTGCTCCAACCGTGTGGCCCAATGTCAGTAAATGATAGGAATTTTTCAGCCCCATTGTGATCTTACAGGACCACTGTTGTGTATGTGGTTTTTTGTTGATTGAAACTTTGTTATGTGATGCATGTCTCAATGGTCAACAGTTTTTGGCCCATCAGAATTAGTGAGCCAAGTGTGAGAGGCCCCAGTTAAAACCACAGAAAATTGAACAACTCAGTCGAGGTTTAGCAGTCATCTGAGGGCCAGAGCTAGGCCTGCACCCTTGTCTGTCACATCCAGGTAACGGCCTTAAGCATAGTGCTCTTGGTGCAGTTGGGAAGATTGGCAAGAACCACTTGGCTGACTTTTCCTTCCTCAGATGTCTCCAGATGCTGGGAGAGACAGGGGCTGCCTTCTAACTGTTTTTGTTTTTTGTTTTGTTCATAACTGATACATGAATATATTATCATGTAAGAATCCATTAAATCTAGAAGCATATTTCTTTAATATGATTTTATATTTTTTTCTCCTTTATGAGACAGTGTCTCCCTATGTAGTTCAGACTGGCCTTGAACTTGCTATATAGCCCAAACTGGCTTCAAAGTCACAGTGATCCTCCTGCCTCAGCTTCCCAGGGGCTGGAATTACAAGTGTGCGCCACCACACCTACCTTGAATTGTATCGGATGAAATTGCCAAATTGGACCATCTTTTAGCCTATAAAATAGGAATTTCATCCAAGGTAGTCAGCTACTTCCCTTCTCAGGTTTAGCCACATAATATACTCCATTTGTCATCTTCTAAGGGTCTATATTATACACATTTTCTGCAACTTGCTTTCTTCATGTTCAGATGTGCTTTGGAGGTTTTTCTGGTCAGCCCGTTACAACTGTCTCACTATATGTAATTGCTGTTCGCTATTCCCGTGTAAGAATATGCCACAATGTTTGACTACATCAACTCTTGGTAGACGTTTTGGAGCATTTCTTATTTTTCACTGTTACAAGTAATAGAGAGCATGTGTGCATGTACAAGTCTTTCTGGAGGACACAATCTTAGAAATAGATTTGCTATGCAAAAAGTGTGCACATTGCTGGACATGGTGGCTCATGCACTCAGGAAGCTGAGGGAGGAAAATCGCCATGAGTTTGAGGCCAGCCTGGGTTATAAAGCAAGACCCTGTCTCAAACAAACAAAAAGACTGGGCCGGGGATTTAGCTCAGTGGTTCAAGCGCTTGCTTGATAAACACAAAGTTGTGAATTTAATCCCCAGTACCAAAAAAAAAAAAAAAAATCTCCTTAAAAGAATTATAACAACTTATATTTCTGCTGATAGTAAATTATCTTTTTCTTTGCACTCTCACCAACAAGTAGATATTTATTCTTTTTTTTTGTCAATATAATAGATGAAAGTGCTTCTTTTAAGATGTGCCTCCCGCCAGGCATGTGACACAAACTTGTAATCCCTGCACTCTGGAGACTGAGGCAGGAGGATTGCCGCAAGATCAAGGCCAGCTCAGGCTATGTAGTGAATTCAAGCCAACCTGAACTACATAGCGAGACTCTGCCTCAAAAAAACACAAGCAAAAAATGTACCTCCCAAATTATTAATTTAAGGGTCACTTGTTATATACCGTTAGCTAGCTCTGGCTATCTACTTTGGCAGCATTTGCTAATTTTTCTGAGCTCCAGTTTTCTCATCTCCAATACAGATAAAAACAAAAAATGCTGCTTCTCAAGAATGAAAGAAATAGCTGGTGTGCCCAGCATTGAGGCTGACCTATAATTGGTAGGTAGGAAGTGATACCAGTTTTGTTATTGAGCACTTTTTGTGAGGATGTTCTGCCTCCACATTCCTTCAGTTTTATCCCTGTGCTGCTCTCCACAGACCTAAGATCAATCTTTTCCCCTCTGCCACCCTCTTTCTTTTCTCTAGGAGGAATAATACCAGGGTCTTTCAGTATGTTTTGGATGGTGGTGTAGCTTCAGACCTCCTCCAAATCTTGGTCCCACCCCATCCCCTTCACCACCAAGCTGGAATCATTAAGGTTTGTCCAAGTCCTAAATATTGTGCTCAGGGACAAATGCCAACCCCTAAGTCAGTGATGGCGAACCTTTTAGCGCTTCCAATGACACAAAACGGCCCACCGCAGCACCCATACCATGGGTTGGCCACCTCTGCCCTATGTTGTTGGCTTACAGTTATAGACACGTGCCTGCCAGTGAAACTGTCCTGAGCTCATATCTTCTAATGGCTTGATTTTTGTTGGACTATTTTTTTTTTCATCTTTTTTTTGAGACAGGGTCTCACTATGCAGTTCAGGCTGGCCTTGGGCTCACTTTGTAGCCCAGGCTGTTCTCAAATTTGCAACGATCCTCCTGCCTCAGCCTTCCCAGTGCTGGAATTACAGGCATGAGCCATCATGCCCAGCTTATTTATTTCTAATTTGGTTTCTTTCTCTTTTTTTTGGTACTGAGGATTAAACTTATAACTTCACCCTTGCCATGCAGGTACTTGTGCCGTTGAGCTATATCCCCAGCCCCCAGACAGGATCTTAATATATAGCTTAAATTGCCCTTGAACTCATGGTGATCCTGCCCCTGCCTCCTGAGCGCTGGGATTTTAGGTGTGCACCACCATGCCTGGATACATAGTCATAACTTTTTTTGTAGTACTGGGGATAAAGCCCAGGGGCTCATACATATTGGGCACGTGTTCTACCAGCAAGCTACGTCTGTAGCCTTTTTAATTATATACTACATACACGTATACTTTTGTATTGTGTACTGTGAAACTTCCAAAGAAGCTTCTATACTTTCATAATTAACATTAGTGAAATCGATTTCTACCTCAATGAAAACATCTTCATGTTCTCATTGGATACATGTCTTGTTAATCATGATAAGTTCATATTGTGAATTAACTTTCAATATAGTTTATGCAAAACCTTGTTTTATTTTATTGTATCTTATTTTTTTGAGACAGGGCCCCACTGTCATTCAGGCTGGCCTTGAATTCAATATGTAGCCCAGGCTGGCCTCAAATTTACAGCAATCCTCCTACCTCAGCCTCCTGAGTGCAAGGATTACAGGCATGAGCCACCATGCCTAGCAAAAAAACCTTTGTTTTAAATAGTCTTGAACACTGGGCATGGTGGCACACGCCTGTGATCCTGGCACTCGGAGGATGAGGCAGGAAGATTGCCATGAGTTTGAGACAAGTCTGGGTTACACGGTGAGTCCAAGGTTAGCCTGAACTGCATGGCAAAACCCTGTGTCAAAAAAAGAAAAAAAAAACCTAAAAATTATAAATAAAAATAAATAAATAAAGGCTCCCTCCTCCTTCGGGCCGGTTTCCCCTCAGCTATGGTAAACTTGTTACTGCTTTCATCGCAGAATATGATAAAGGCAGACTTTGCACCCAGGAGTCGGGAGATGGAAGCTGCCGTTTCCTTTTGGCTCGCTGTGCTTTCACCCTTGTTATCATCAGTCCATGGTTTCTTTGAAGGAATCTTTTAAGCTACTTGTGTGTTAATGAGTTAAAATTGGCTAATGGATGGGAAAAAGTGAACCTCGACCCTTGTCTGATACCATATACAGAAATTAACCCCAATTCCAGATGAATGATAGTCCTAAATGTAAATGCTACAACAATAAAATTTTAGAAAGTAACTTAAAAATAGAGAGGGTTGTGCTGAAGACACCTGTGAGCTCAACATTCTGGGACACTGAGGAGGAAGTTGGATCCCAACTTGAGCATTTCAATAACTTAGCAAGACCCTGTCTCAAAACAAAAGCAAAACAGTTGACTTTGGAATATGCAGAGTTTCTTAAATAGGATGTAAAACACTAATCATTAAAAAGGAATAAATTGGTTTTCATTAAAAATTAAGAACCTGTTTGATCAAAAGAACACAATAAGGAAGCAAAATGGGATCTTAAGTTCTTGGGAGGCTAAGGTAGGAGGGTTGCAGGTTTGAGGCCAGCCTGGGCAACTTAGTGAGACTGTCTCAAAAAAATACAAAGGGCTGGGTTTATAGCTCAGTAGATTTGTGCTCTAGTGTCCCTTCCCAAAGAAACAAGAGCACAGGGTGGGATATATTTGGCATATACATACCCAGAGTCTGCCAAAAAATGTATACATCAGGAAAAGAAAAAAATGTAAATATTTTACCACTAGATTTAAGGGGCCAGAGATATAGCTCAGTGGCACAGCACCTGCCTGGCAAGCACAAGGTCCTGAGTTGAATTCCTACCACAGGAAAAAAAAAATACTAAATTTATTGAGGCATCATAAAAGTAATACAAGTTACCTTTGGCCTCTACAATTATAAGAGGTACTCAAAGTGGTGGCCAGTAGCTTCCAGACATTTATTAGTGGAGTGAGCTGCAATGTGTATACATTGTTTTCTGACGAACTCTGTATATAACAAAGGAATAGGGCCGGAGATTTAGCTCAGTGGTATAAGCGCCTGCCTAGCAAGCGTGAGGTCATGAGTTTGATCCCCGTACCAAAAAAAAAAAAAAAGGTGAACAAAGGAATAGTACTACCATATATAAAGAACCCTTACCAGAAAGAAAATGACAAGCTCCATGGAAAACAGCATAAAAGACCCTGTCACAAAAGAGAGTACTCACCAGGACATCCTTTAAATGGTCCAGTGCCTGCCTGGCAAGCATAAGGTTCTGAGTGTGAGTCTTGATACCAAAAGAAAAAAAAAATTCACAAAAGAGAATACCCATGGGTCCAAAGAGTATATGAAAAGGTGTACAATTCAGTTAGACACCAAGAAAGAGCAAATTAACACAGTACCTCTCCATACCTACCAAAGTGGATAAAATGAAAAAGACAAAAAATGCCAAATGATTTCTTATACATTGCACATAGGACTATAAATTCTTAAAATTGCTTTGGAAAATTATTTAGCAGTATCTATTAAAGCTAAAGGTATGACTGCTCTACAAATCAACAATTCCACCCCCAAGGACATACAACATACCTAGCAATATAGAAGTACATATCTGAGTGTGTTCTTGGTAGCACTGTTTTTGATAGTTAGAAACTAAATACAGTCCCTATCCCATCCATGACCTGTAGAGTGGACAGACAGCTTTTGGTAGGATCATGTGGTAGAATATTACATAGCAATGCGACTGGATGTAGTGGTACAGTCCTGTTATCCAAGCACTTGGGAGGCTGAGGAAGGAAGATCATCACAAGTTCCAGGCCAGCCTAAACTACATAGTGAGACCCTGTCTCAAAAAATAAGATAGATTAAAAATATATATATGTAGCAATGCAAATGAACAAACTACTACACAGAACAAAATGAATTAAATCTCAAATGAATTAAATCTCATAAACATGATGTTAGGTGTAAGATGCCGTGTGGACAAAGAAGGCCTGTACGGGTCCATGGATATAAAGTTGATAGGCAAGGCTTGTGGGTGCTGCAGTGTTCTCTGCCCTGATCTGGAAGGAAGGAGTGTGTGTGTGTGTGTGTGTGTGTGTGTATAGCAAAAACTCATGAAGCCTTCCTTACCCAGGATTTGTGGACCTTTCCATGTCTGTGTTATAAATCTGCTTCTAAATACCTTTCCTCCCTAGAACCCCTGGTGATGTTGATGCATCTTCTTCACTGAGCTTTTGCACCTGTAGCGCCTGAAAGCCCATGCACGGTGGGGACAGTAGGGATGCAAGGAGAACTTCATGCCTTTGAAGTAGAGTATAGCCGGGCATGGTGGTGCTCCCCTGTGATCCCAGCACTCAGAAGGCTGAGGCAGGAGGGTCGCCACAAGTTCATGGCCAGCCTAGGCTACCGAGTGAGTTTTCATAAGGTCACTTGACTGTTTGACCTTTACCTAACCCTAGGCCAGGAGCATCGGCCTTGCCCCCCAGCAGGCAAGATGCCTCTCTTTGGGAATATCTTCAGTCCGAAGAAGACGCCTCCTCGGAAGTCGGCCTCCCTGTCCAACCTGCAGACTGTGAGTGGGGTGGGGCAGCCTGGCGCGGTAGGGCTGGGCACAAAGGGCAGCGGGCATTGTCCAAGGGGAGCGTCCTCTTAGCTCACTAATTGCTGTTGCTGGAGGATCGTCTCTAACCCCTATTTTGGGACTGTTGTCAGAGTTGATTCAAGAACCGAAAGAGACAGTCAATTTCGTTATAGTGTTTGGTCTCAGACAATATTATTGAATTTGACTTTCACTTTATTCCCAAGACATGGTCAGGGACTAATTCTAATCATGCTTGAGAATCAAATTCATTCTCAAAGGACAATGACCGGCCACCATTAGTGGCATTCAGAAAGGTAATGTGGTTTCCAAGGATGTCTGGAAGCCGTAACAATAGCATTGGGATAAATGATCGCTTCTCCTTTGAATGTATAAGCTCTGGGTTTCAACGGTTAGGTGACATTTGCCGGGTGTGGTGGCTCATGCCTGTAATCCCAGCGCTTGGGAGGCTGGGATCACTGCAAGTTTGAGGCCCGCCTGGGCTACATAGTGACTTTAGTGACTTTAAGGGCCGCCCGAACTACACTGTGAGTCCCTGCCTCAAAACACAACAAAGCAAAACAATGACAGGGCTGGGACACAGCTCAGCAGTAGAGCATTTGCCTAGTCGTGTGAGGCACTGGGTTCATCCCAGTGCCGCACTCACACACACGTGTGCACATGCTTACACACTCACCACTTGGAATCAGTTTCTGTTCCCAGCTATGAACTGTCTCTCCATCTTCTGCACAGAGATAGGTACACACTGACCCTATGTAGCAGTGGAGGTGAACCTGTGGCACATGTGCCATAGCAGGCTGTATGATCACTGAAAACTCCAAAAGGTTCGCCATCATAACTATGCAATAGCACCCTCTTTTTCTGCTGAAATCTTTTTGTTGTTGTTGTTGAGATAGTCTTGTTGTGTAGCTCAGGTTGGCCTTAAAGTTATGTATCCTCCTGCTTCAGCTTCCTGAGTGCTGGGATTACAGGTGGGCACCACCACGCCAAGCATCTGCTGAAATCTTCTGAGCATCCAGGACCACTTGACAGGGTCTTCATGCCCCATAATCCTGTGTGTCCCCATCCTGTGCACCAGTCCTGGCTCTCAGACCCCATGGAGGGATGCACCCTGATTGCTCGGCTCTTTTTCTGCAGGGCTGGTTGTGCAGATCAGCGGGACCTTCACAGGGTGTCATGGCTGAGAGTTAACCCCAGCTTTGGGGGCCTTGAGTCCATTGTCTTCTTTGCACTGAGCTATAACCCCTTTTTTCATTTTTTTTTTATTTTGAGATAAAATCTCTCTAAATCAGCCAGGATGGGCTTGAACTTACAACCCTCCTGCCTGAGCCTCCCAGAGTCTGGGACTGCTGGGGTGTGCCACCATGCCAGGCCTTGGCACCCTTATACTTCAGGCAAGAGCCACCTCTGTGCACGGTACTCCCTGCCTATGCCTGGTGTCTTCTTCCCTATTCATTAGTTCCAGAGCCAATAATTGATAACTTCCTATGTGCCAGCCACTCTCCCAGGCACTGGGCATAATAAAATGGATTAAAAAGAAGAAAAAAGGAATCAAATCCCTGCCTTCGTGAAGCACATATTTTAATTGGGAAGGGTACAGAAAATAAGTAAGTTTATATCAGGTGATGAAAGGTTCTTTGGAATGAGGCAGGGGCTGGGGTAGGACATGGTAGCAGCGGAGTTGTCACTTTTAAGTAGGATGGTCAAAGAGGCTCAAGAAAAAATGAGTCACTTGACGGGTCCCCACCACCCATCCATCCATCCATCCATCCATCCATCCGTCTTTTTTTTTTCCCCCAGCACTACTGGGAATCCATCCCAGGTTCCTGCACATGCCAGGCAAGCACTCTCTTCACTGAGCTACACCCCCAGCCTGGCTGCTTCTGCTGCTCCGCTGGGGTCTCCTGTGCAGAGGTGAAAGCTTTCCCAGGGCAGAGTTGGTCAGTATCTAGTCCTGGCTCAGGCTGGGTGCTCAGTGAGTTGCATAAATGAATCCGGAAACTGAACTGTCCCACATTAAAAAAACTACTACTACTATGAATTGGGTGTTGGAAGTTCTTTCTTTTCCTTGATGTGTGTAGCTCCATAGTAAGCAAATAACTTACCATATATTTTAAAAGGATTGTTTTGAAGCTAGGTCTGATGGCACACTTGTGATTGCAGCACACGGGGTGGCTCAGGCAGGAGGATTGCAAGTTTGAGGCTACCCTGAGGAATTTAGTAAGACCATCTCAAAATAAAAGTAAAAAAGGGGATGGGACTAGAGTGTAGCCCAGTGGCAGATCACTTACCTAGCATATGTGAGGCTTTGTGTTCAATCCCCAGCAACACACACACACACACACACACACACACACACACACACGTACACACACGTAGAGTGCTAGGTGATAGTGAACCAAAATGAGTTGTTGGGGCCTGGAGGGAGCAGATCAGGAGCCGGGACAAAAGCTCCCATTCCGCAGCCCCCTGAAGCTGTCACGCAGCATCTCGCCCACAGTTGGATCGTTCAATCCGGGATGTGGAGCTGGGCCTCAACTATGGAACCCCCACGATGAACTTGGCGGGGCAGAGCCTGAAGTTTGAAAAGGGCCAGTGGATAGCAGGTGGGCCACGTGTCCTGCCGTCCTGCCGAATGAGGCTGGGGAAGGAAATCCCCAAGGTCACTCCAGCTCACTTTCTCCTTCCAACAGAGGCCGGGATCAGTGGGGGCGTGGAGCAGAGGGAGATGCAGCGCCTCCGCAGGCGGAACCAGCAGCTGGAGGAGGAAAACAATCTCCTGCGGCTGAAGGTGGACATCCTGCTAGACATGGTGAGGAGGGAGCTGGGAGGGGATTCCCTGGCTTGTCCCTTGAGTCATTTCATACCACTGACACTTCACAGTGCCTGTCTGTCCAGATACATTGCTTTGTATCAAAAACAAAAACAAGCCCTGGTATGGTGGTACATGCCTGTAATCCCAGCCCTTGGGAGGCTGAGGTGGGCAGATCATGAGTTCGAGTCCAGCCTGGACTACACAGTGAGACAACTAAGGTATAGCCCCACCTTTGAGGTCTGGACAGGACCCATCGTTACAATGCCTTTTGATAGGAGCAACAGTCAAGTCTGTACAGGGCCTGGCGTTAGTTTTGCCAAGTCATGAGACTTCACGGAAGAAAGGACATCTGAGCTGAGTGCTGCAGGACACCAGCAGGATGGAGGAGAAGCAGGGAGTGGTCTGCTTTGGCTCGAGGTTGTACACACCAGGCAGGCATCAGACCTGCAGGGAGCACTCGCTGCATTAGATGACCTGGGGGAGCGTGGATCCAGGGGCACTGTCGGGGCTGGAGCAGGTGTCCTGGAGCCTGGTGTCACTGCTCGGTGACAGTTTCTTCAGCAAGAGAACAGGCATCACAGTGCTGTCATTGACCTCACAGTGAGCTAATCAAGCCCAACGCTGGGAGCGGCGTGTTGTCTAGGAAGCATGAGCCTTATTTGCTAGTAAACCAAGCTCCGTACAGAGTCAGTGTCTCGCCGTCTCTGTCCTGATGTTTTCCTCCACCTCTGACATCTGGTGAAAGATCCTGATGAACCAAGGCCTGTTCTTTGTAAAGCATATCCCCTCCCCATTATGGTTATGTGAGCTGCAGCTCGGAAGCAATTTAAACTCTATAATGGCCAGCCTTAGAGTCACCACTGTGTCTTTTCATCCTCTTAGGCCTGCTGTCCTCACGCAGGGTGTGCCATGAAGCACTGCTCATCCAAGGTGGGCAGAGTGGATGGCGAACGTTCTTAGCGTCCCTGTGCCCCTGGGTCCTCAGGCAGCTACCATGCCAGGCCAGCCCGGCTTTCCCATCGCAGAGGCCACAGTGCCAGTGGAATCCAGCAGGGCTTTCCCTGGGTGGCCTCACAGAGCCCAGAAATGGCCTTCTTTATAACGCTTGCCGCTTCCCTCCCAGCTCTCTGAGACCACTGCCGAATGCCACTTAATGGAGAAGGAACTGGATGAACTGAAAAGCATCAGCCGGAGGAGGAAATAAGAGCCCGGGTGCGGATTAGGAGCAGGGAGACTGCATCCATCGCGGGAGTAGGGTGAGGCTGAGCAGTTTGACTTTTAGCAAAACTAGTGGATTTGGTCCCCAAGACGAGTGACAACAGGCACTGGCACCCTTCGTTGCCAGAAGGAAGGTGACACAGGATGGAGGAAGCCAGGGCAGGGCAGTGGCTGGGATGCTGACCTGCAAGCCAGATCCCAAGGAGCCTGGGGGAGGGGGTAACCTTTATGTGCAAAGACTTATGTCCCCGCCACCTTATGGGGCCAAAGCTGGACTCCACGACTCCATCTCCCCCTTACGCTGTGTTTGGGGGATGGCACTAGCTCCACAGAGCCCATATTTAGGGGTCTGGAATAAATGACTGACTCTCTTGGGTCTCTGTGCCCTCCTCCCCACCAGGCCACCTTCCCCAGCCTGTGAAGAATGCTTGACCCCAAATCCACAGCTGCTCTGGCGTCAGCTTCCTAGCAAGTGCCAGCCTTCCTTTCACAGCAACACTATTTTTGTGCTACTTTCCTGTTTATACTCTTTCCTTTGTATTAAATGATACTGAATGATCTCTCTGTGGCCAAAATGACTGCAAAAAAGCATGGGTTCATAAAGAAGTACCAGGAAAAGACCAGACTCTTAGCCGAGCATGGTGGCACAGGTGCTCTGTAACCCCAGCACTCGGGGGGCTGAAGCAGGAGAATCACTGCAAATTTGAGAGCAGCCTGGGCTACGTAGTGAGCTCAAGGCCAGCCTGAACTGCATGGCGAGACCCTGTCTCAGAAAGACCAGGCTTTCGGGGTGTGGGGAAATGACATGGCAGCCTTGCAAGGGATGGTGCCCCTTTCCTGTCACCCCCAGGAAGTGACCCAGAAGTGAAAATGTCTCTGCGTGATTAGATGAGTCAGCCGGAGCCAAGTCTCTGTGACAGAGGGGAACCCAGTGGTCATGAGGGTGCAGGCACAGTGCCCAGGGAGCTAAACTGAGAGCTGCAGGTTTCTCTAGCTCCATTGTGTGCCTGGTACCAAAGTCCTTGCACACACTACCTCCTTGTCCCCAGCATAGGCCTACGCAGAGGACTAAAAGCAGATCAGGAGTCAGATGAGCAGGTCAGGAGCTGTCATGGGATTGCACAGCAGGCACTGGAGCCTACTGGTTCACATCCCACAGGACAGACAGAGACTTGCTAAGTCATTGAATTACCCAGGCTGGGTTTGAACTTGCGATTCTCCTGCCTCAGCTTCCCAGATGCTGGGATTATACAGGCATGTGCCACTGCAGCTGGTTCAGATGTGCATTTTTTTTTTTTTTTGGTAGGAAAGGCTTGGAGCTTTCTTAAGATTCTCAAAGGGGCCTGTCTGACTCCACTCCATTTAAGAACTATTATGTCCTTGCCGGGGGTGGTGGTACATGCCTATAATCCTACAGCTCTGGGAGGCTGAGACAGGAAACTATCAAATTGGAGCCCAACCTAGACAAAGTTAGTGAGACCTTGTCTCAAAAGAAGAGAGTAAAAAAGGGCTGGGGTTGGAGCTTAGTGCAAAAGCCATGGGTTCAATCCCCAGCACCACCACAAACCCAAACTGAAGCCCTGCTACATCCTACATCTCGCGTCTTGGATTCTGACAGGACAGAAAGAGCTGAGGTGCAGTTGTGGGCTTGAGTGATAAGAGAAGGAGAAGCAGGAGCCCAGGGTCGCAGAATTCCCCCCCCCCGCCCCGCAGCATCTGGGTCATTGGCTGCAGCATACAGTGTCACCACCCACTTGCTGGCACCCTTCCCTGTCCTTTGCTCAGGGATGGACCTCCGTCCTGGTGACAGGTTCCTCTCCTTGCCTTTGCCTTTTCAGCTGAGCACAGGTCCTTGAAACCTTTAGGGATGCTGCACTGGCCTGGTTTTCTTCCTGCTCCTGAGTCTTTCATTGTCTCCTTCCTCAGGCCTCTGTCCCTGCCCACTGCTCTCCCTTCTCCAGATCATCTCATCTGTCCCCAGAGTTTGGGGCACTTTACAGTGTATGATTTCCAGCGTTTTCTTCAAATTCCCTTGGCAATTTTATAATTACTAGAAGAGCTCTGTTAGGCTTAAACAGAACTTTTTTTGTTTTCTTGTCTTTCTGAGACAGGGTCTTACCATGTAGTTCAGGCTGGCCATGAACTCATTTTGTAGCCCAGGCTGGCCTTGTGATCCTCCCAGTGATCCTCCTGCCCCAGCCCCAGAATATTTTTTAAAACCATGTATTAGCCAGGTGTGGTGTGGCACACACCTGTGGTTCCCAACTGTTTGGGAGACTGAGGCAGGAGGATCAAACCCTCTTTGAAACATAGTGAGACCTTGTGTCAAAAATAAAGAGTAAAAAAAAAAAAAAAGCTGTATGTAGCTCAGTGATACAGCACTTGCCTAGCATGGGCAAGACCCTGGGTTCTGTCCCCAGTACAGGAGAAGAAAATATAATCATGCCTCACTTGTCAGTATAAACAAAATTAATTGGCTTCCCAAGAAACTTCTTTGCAGTGTTAATTACTTTCCACTGGGAGAGTCACTGATCTGTGCTTTCTACCAAAAATTGGCCTCTAGCACTGAGCACACACTTATAATCCCAGCTACTGAGAAAGTTGAGGGAGGAGGATCTCAAGGTTGAGCCTGATCTGAGAATTTAGAAAGACCATGTCTCAAAAATAAAAAGGGTTAAGGATGTAGCTCAGGGATTAAGCACTTGCTTACTATATGCAAGACCTTGGGTTCCATCCCCAGCCTTATACACACACATATGAAATCAGTTTAAAAAATGAAATCTATCTGGGCATGGTGCTGCATGCCTGTAATCCCAGCACTTGAGAGCCTGAGGCAGAAAGATTGCCATGAGTTCGAGGCCAGCCTGAACTATGTAGTGAGTTCAAGGCCAGCCTGTGCTACATTGGAAGACCCTGAATCAAAAAAAACCAAAAAACAAAAAACCAACTTTTTAAGTAATAACTTTTTAACAGAAAAATGAGCATAATGCGTAAGTATACAACTTAATGGTTTTATCCCAAATCAGTATCTCATGTACTTATCACAGTGGTCAAGAACAGAATCTCCCCAGTACCCAAGAAACTATATTCCATGGGCCGGGGGTTTGACTCAAGCACCTGCCTGGCAAGCGTGAGATCGTGAGTTTGATCCCTGGAACAAAAAAAATAAAAAAAAGAAACTACATTCCTGCCCCTTTCCAAATATTTCCTCTCCTCCTCCAAAGAATCACCACCCTGGCTTTTCACCATTGTAATTTGAAAATTCTACAGCAGCCCTGCCGGAAGATTGAAGGCTTGGGCTCTGTATCAGAGGACCTGCCGGCCACCAAGCCCACTGCAGTATGTAAGCATAGGACCGTTATGAATCAGATAAGAATTTGGATTCCAGGGGACTCCTGCCATGGTCAATTAGCTGAAGGCATATAGAAAATTATCTTTAACTAATAACTTAAGGGACACCTGTAAAAAGCATGTATAACAACAACAAAGCTTGAACAAATAAGCATTTACATCCATTGTATGGTTGAAAATTAAAATATGGCCAGACATAGTGGCGCACGCCGCTAATCCCGCACTCGAGGCTGAGGCAGGAGGATTGCTGTGAGTTTGACGCTAGCCTGAACTATATAATAAGATCTTCTCTCCAAATTATTTTTAAAATGTGGATTAATACCTAATTATGAGGAAGGCCTGAGGAAAAAGATGTTTCTATTTGCTATTATAAAAGTACATGATATAGTTATTTGGAGACAATTTGCAAATACCTAGCAAAATTTAATCTGGTTTTGAGGTACTGGGCCTAGAACATGCTAGGTGAACAGTCTGGTACTGAGCCACACACCCAGCCCCCTAGAGGAATTTTAAATGTTCGCACTTTCTGGTTAGCAAGGTTGCTTCTAGAAATCTGTCCTCTAGAAATACTTGCATTTGCCCTGCACTGTGCCTCAATTTTCCCATGTCTTTTTTTTTCTTTTAAGATAGGGTCCCCACTATGAATTCCAGAATGGTCTTGAACTCACTACGTGGCCCAAACTAGCCACCTACTCATGGTGGCCCCCTTGCCTCAGCCTCCCAAGTACTGAGATTATAGGTGTGCACCATCACACCCAGCTATTTCTAAAATTGGGATAACTGTGAGGCAGAGGCTAAGATCAAATAGTGAGTTTAAGGCCAGCCTGGGGTACCTAATGAGACCCTATCTTAAAAACACCAAGCCAAATAAACAACAAAAATAGTAACAAAACTGTAATCTTGCTTGGAAGGTTGAAGCAGGTTTGAGATTGATCACAGGTTTGAAGCCATGCTGGACATTTTAGCAAGATCCTGTCTCAAAAAGTACACAGCACATCTCATCCTTTACGCCTCTTACCTTTGGTTTGCTTTTGGTGTTACTGGAGTTTTAAGGCAAAAGCCAGTGATCCAGGGGTCCCAGTAGACAAGGCTCAGCCACCTCTCCATGACACCAGTCAAGAGATGAGCAACACTGAAGGGCAGGCAAGGAGCTTTAATCAGCATAGCCATGCTGGGAATCACAGATAAAGAGCTTCCTGGTCTAGCTGTAAAGGATGGCAGAACCTCTGGAGTTTTATAGAAAAGGAAAGCAAAGGCAAGTGCTGGGAGTTTGCACAGCTGGAGTGTGCACAGCTGGCACTGTAGGTGGTCCTGGTCAAGTGGTGTGATTGGTACCTTGGCCCTGGTTCAGCCATCATCTCCTGAGGTGCATTTAGGTTCCCATCAGGAGTGGCAGCTCCTGATTTGAGGGCAACCTCACCTCCTGTCCTCACTACCTGCTGGGGGCAGAGATCTCATGGGAGGGGAGGGGGTACCAGGCTCTGCTTTTCCAATCTTTCCTGGAATCCAACATGACTGCAAGTTAAGGACAATGACCAGAGACCTTCCTTAAGTGACTACCATGCCTGTGTGCAGAGCTGAGTAGGGATCTGACCCAAATCATTAAAGAAATAAATGAAGGAAACTGAAGAAGAGATGTCAAACCCTACTCTGAGTTACCCATTGGGCACCTACGGGTCCAAGATTTAGGTTCTTATTACATTGATACCTTGGGCCTGTTAACTTGCTGTTTCCCAAAGACCAATAAACCAACAAACTTATCCCTACCAACTGTCTTACCCCTCAGGACAATAAAACTGGACTGGTGTTTCTCAAGGTGCGATCCCACAGAGGCTGGTTAAAAATCTAGATTTTTAGCCCCATCCCAAACTCACTGCACAAAAATACTGCAGCAGCACCCCGGAGTGCTCTCCTGAGCAAGGTTCCAGCTGTTTTTCCACCGGCAGTCAGAACCTCCCGGTAAACCTGGGGCGGGACCCGCCGAATGGAGCTGGAGGACCTGAGGGCCAGAGGGCGCCACTCCCTCCGGGCCCGCGCGTCTCGCTGCCGGAAGGGCGCTCTGTCCGCCGCTGCGCAGCGCTCGATCGCTCCCTTCCGCGTCCGGTGTTCCCTCCAGTCATGGCCGCCGCAGCCGCTGCCGCCGGTGCCGGGGAGCCCATGTCCCCAGACGAGTTGCTCCCGAAAGGTGACGCGGAGAAGACTGAGGAAGAGCTGGAAGAGGACGACGATGACGAGGTACTGGAGCCTGGCGAGGCGCGGGTCGGGGAGCGGGCTGGCCCGGGGGTGTGGGCTCCGCGTGCTGTAGCTCGGGACCGAGGCGGCTTCGCCAGGAGGCGGGGTTAGGGACCCGGCTGGGCCGCGGGGGCCCTAGCTCCGGGGGGTTCGGAGTCGCAGCAGGGCTGGGAGTGCTTTGGCCAAGACCCACACCTCCTCTCCCACAGCTGGACGAGACCCTGTCCGAGAGACTCTGGGGTCTGACGGAGATGTTCCCCGAGAGGGTCCGGTCTGCGGCCGGAGCCACTTTCGATCTCTCCCTCTTTGTGGCTCAAAAAATGTACAGGTAAGTGGCAAGGGCAAAGACGTTGGATTGCAGGGGGCGACTGGTGCTGTGCAAAAACACGGGCTTTGGAAGCAGCAGACCTGGGGTTCGAGTGACCTTGGACTGAATGTTCCATAACCCTTCTGAGTCTTAGTATCTTTTTCTATGAAGCAGGGATTCTTACTTAGTAAGATCATTATGGGCATCATTTCAGGTTAATGTCTGGGCAGCTTTAATAAGAGCTCAGGAGAATGTTAAACCGCTGTCACGAAATACAGCTCTCAGAACTGCTGCTTGTGTCTCTTGCACGAGTGTGGTGCAAAGAGGGAGTAGAATACACTTGTAAAAACACTGGTGTACTAGGGCAGAGGTTTGCTTATTTTGCTCATTTTTGGCCGGAATTCCTGTTTTTGTTTGCATCTCTCCGTGCTCACCCTCCCTGGGCAGGTTTTCCAGGGCTGCCTTGTGGATCGGGACCACTTCCTTTATGATCCTGGTTCTTCCTGTTGTCTTTGAGACTGAGAAGTTGCAAATGGAGCAACAGCAGCAGCTGCAGCAGCGGCAGGTGAGCCCGGACGCTTGGCTTTTTTCCAGTGGGAGACTGGAGTTATTTATTTCTCCAGCACCTGGGTAGTCTGGCTGTCAATGTGGGGGTTGGGATTGGGCCCATGCTCAGCAGTGTTTGTCCCGTCAGGCATGGTGAAAGTGACACCCTAGGCCTGTACAATGCCTTGTTCTTCTCTTTTTTCTTTTCTAGATACTTCTAGGGCCTAACACAGGACTCTCAGGAGGAATGCCAGGGGCTCTACCTTCGCTTCCAGGAAAGATCTAGATTGTTAATAATATTTGAGCAGTCTTGGTGAGAAGTTCAAACTTGGTTGTGTTTGAACTGCTGATTATTTGTAATTTTTTTTTTTAAACTTTGGCACATTGATCTAAACTTGGGCGAATTCTCCCTTTGATGTTTCATGGAGAGTCCCAATCTGCAGCTGTGCCCTCCACGCTGTCCTCACTGTCCTTGCTGATACTTGAGTGCAGCTATTCAGATGGTTACTTCAGCTCTGGCCACCCAATCCCTTTTCATCAGCTGCTCCTAGCTATCCCATGATGGGGTAGAAATTGATGCCAGTGGAAGGGACAGACCCCCTGACCGTTAATGACTGGTTTGGGTTATTTTTTTCTTCCCAAGAATGGCGATGATTGGGAGGGATGAACACACAATTATAAAACTGACACAGTGCAGTACAGTTGTAGTGCAAGGCAGCGGGAACCCTGGCATGCGTCGGAGAGGGAGGTTTACTGCAGCTTCAGCCACAAGATGAGGACAGTGGGAGATGTGGGGGACAGAGCAGGGGCTCATCTCCTCTGCACATTTTGGCTACCAGATCTGTGTGTAAAAAAGGTCAGTGCTCACTTTTTGTATTTAAAATTAAAAATTATTCCAACTCAAAGTGTTATGCATGTGCTTGTACAAGTACCTCAGAATTACATTTTACAAGGCAAGACACACAGTACCTCAGATTTCCTTATCTAAGCCAGCATCTGTCTACACAGATCCATCTCATAGGCCTAATTCTGAGTTTCCAGAAACGAAAAAAATTTCATTTTTGGCCATGACCCTCTTAATTGCAGTGTTTGCCTTGATTCAAGTAATCAGTTTCACATCCACCAACCTAAAGCAGAAGACCAGCTCTGTGTACTTGTAGTCTTCAGTAACATCATAGAGTTATAAACTATAAGTACTAATTTCTAATCCCAGTGATAAGGGTAAGTTTGCCAATAGAAATTTTTTGGGACCTAGTTCTTAAAAAATTAGTGCTGAATCAGTGATGATGAAATGAGCTGTAGCCCTGTCTTTGAACTTTGCAGTTTTTCCATTTACCATACATTTTTAATCAGCATCAAACATACCATATATGCAGATCATTTATCAGAGTACTGTGCAATTTAGGAGGTGGTAGTCTTTTTAAGAGGAAATGGCCACAAAATGGTTAAACAGTGTATACAAGGCCTCATAATAACAACTGGATTTGGATTCAGCCTTTTAGGGTTTTTTGGTACTGGAAATCAAACTCAGGACCTTGCACTTGCCTGGCAGGTACTGCTTTGCTGAGCTACACCCTCTGCCCGGATTCAGCCTTCTAAGTACAGACCCTGCTGTGCTCTGGATGCAGGCAGCCTGGCCAGTGCATAGCTTTTCACCTTTTAACTAAGAACAAGTCCTGATCACCAGTCAGCAGGTATAAGCTTGTATCTACATGTTTCCTTCAAACTGCCAGGCCTAATCAACATTAAGATAAACAATACCTTGGGTGTATGTGTTGGTGGCACATACCTGTAGTTGCAGCACTCAGGAGGCTGGAGCAGAAGCATCAAGAGCTTAATGCCACCCTGACCACTTAGTGAGACCCTGTCTTGGAGGAAAAGGCTTTGGGCACTTTCTGAACCAAGTAAATATTCTGTTTGGATTTTTCAGGTGAGAAGTTTAATCAGAGCTTAATGTAACTCAAAGGGGACATGATAGTAATGAATTCCTTTTAAAATGGCATCAGACTAATTTTTTTCTTTATACAATTACAGAAATCAGGCAGAAAAGGGAATTCAGGTAGAGTTTTCCATTTTAATATTTGGTTAAACAAAATACATCTTTTGTAAACAAACCCAGCACAAGGCCAACAACAACAAAAGGAACAAAAGCAAGAAAAAGCCTGGGGTTGCCCCTTAGTGGGCATCAGGGTCAGGCCTGCTCCCTTCCTCAAAGGAGTGGGCTTTCTGCCCTTGGGCATCAGCATGGGTCCCTGTTCCTAAGCACCAGAATCGGATGTGAACAGAGAAACCAGCCCTGAAATGCTGAAGCATCTTTGCATATTCCATTGGCCCGTGCACTGCATGTGCATGGGACTCCTCTGAAGTGCCATCTGTACAGCCCCAAGCAGTTTGTGGAGAGGAGTTTCCTCCTCCCAGGAAATGGCTTACTATCACCAACAGTGCCAATGGACCCACGGTCCTGCTTGTGACAATTATCACAGTTTGCTCTAACTTCCTGGCTGGTGTGATTGGAATGTCATTGTGCAGGGGTAGAGAGCTCCCGGTGGTGCCAAGCCGGTCTGGTGTAGAAAATGGTGCAGAAGAGACCACAGCCAGTTGCTGAGAGGGCATAATGCAGTCGCCACTTGGGGTCTCTTGTTACTTGGTGTAAAAAATGGCCTTGTTGAAGATACATGTGCAGAAAAAGTGCTGGTGTAAACATGCACTCCAGTCAGAGTGGGGAGCGAACCTTGGCTTCCCCTGTGAAGCTCGCTGAGGATCGACATGCAAGCCCCAGGCTGGCTCTGCTGCTGGAGAGGAGTCTGGCCAGTGGGCTGCCCTCAGACCCACCAAGACCATGGATCTGGAAGGGCTGGCTGGGTTACCCTACCTGTCCCAAGACAACTATAGCCATTTTGGTGACACATGTGGTGTAACTGACTTCCTCTCCTTATTTTCCAAAGTTACAGGACAAACAGCCTACAACTATTTCAAGAGGTAGGGGATGGGTCAATCTGGTGATCTGTAAGAGGAACTACATGGAGATGACAAACCCAGGTCCTGTAACAGTGCATGTAACCACCTGAGGGCTCTACTTGTCACCACAGTGACTTAGCCTTGGAGCCCAGGACTTCTGTCAATTCTGTCTGCTCTTCAACTCTTGAGAAGCCTATCTTCACATTATAATCTTCCCTTACCCACTGCTGTCCCAAACTATTAGGATTTGCTATCAAGGGTAACTTTTCTGATTTTGCCAGAGTGGACAAAGTATGAAAACTGCCCATTTTCCTTGACATTTGCTTCAGAACCTCCTAAATCAATGTAGTGAAATGGTGGCGACAAAATGAGTGAAGAAAGCCACCTCATGCCCGTCCCAGTTTGGCTTCTGCCGCATCCTCTCAAGCTACGTATCTCACTCGTCTTGCTAGAACATTGTGGGATTTAGCCACCTGGCTTGGAGTATTAGAGGACTTTTCATTATAAAGTTCAAGCCAGGCCATAAACCTGTAAAAGTGGGGTGGGGTGGGGTGATGGTAAGGGCTACAGACAGCCTGGCACATGGTACCGCTGCTGGGGTCTGGGAGATAATTTCCTGAGAGACACGTATACTCTGTGTCCTTGGAGGCAGTCGCTGGGTTTTGCAGGTACTGTGTCTTTAGACCTACTAGCGCCACAGCAGAAGAAAATGGGAGTAGCATCTCTGGGGAGCCTGGAGCAGCAGCAATGACTCCAGCAGAACCTGTCAGGTCCTCAGAGAGGGCACACAGCTGGGACCCACCTTGCCTTCTCTCTGACAGAAGCAAGGCTCCCATTGGCTGGCCCTTGGTGTTGGGCCCTCCCTTCCTGCCCCAGGCGTAGACAGCAGGTGGTTCTTGTGACAGTCCACACACCTGTCCTACTGCACTGGCAAATCGTGAGGGAAACCCGATGAGATGTTTGGGGAAGTGGCCAGGGCAGATCCACTGTAGAGGCCACAGCGTATGACAGAGGCCTGGAGGGCAGGGCAAGGGGCACGTGGGGCAGAACTGTTACACATCAGCCCTCCAGCTCTGATGGGCTTCCACCTCTTCTGGTACCACCAGCAGGAGTTCACAGTTCTTTCCTCGCAAATGATGTTTTAGAAATTTCCTACAGAGAATGGAATAGGTGAGAGACAATGAAATGTTGGTGAACTAAATTCCAGTTCCAGGGCCACATGTTCAGCACAAACCTCATTAAGTAACAATCTAGTGGCGGACTATCTGCGGAGGCACCCTTCAATCTGTCCAGTTAGAATCCCAACTTGAATATCCCTCACGCTCGTACTATTGCTGCTGGAGCTGGTACTGTGTGGAGGAGGGCTGCTGCAGCTGGTTCTACGAGGAGTAAGACAAAAAAATAAAGGGTTTCTTGTCTAAAACAACAACTTCTTAAAAAAATATGATTTCTTAGCCAGGCATGGTGGTGCACACCTGTAATCTCAGCACTTGGGAGGCTGAGGCAGAGGATTGTTGCAAGTTTGACACCAGCCTGGTCCACAAAATGAGCTGAAGGCCAACCTGAACTGCATAGCGAGACCCTGTTTGAAAAACAAAAAAATTTTTTTTTCTTTGGTCCCAGTCTAGTTGAATGTATGTCTTCCTTTGTCTGAACATCAAAGAAATGACCCTGGTTGTCTCAGTGGAGAGAATGTTACAATGCCAGCTCTCAGAAGGCCAGGATTCCAGGCTGCAGAACTTGCCTACCGAAGGGAAGAAAGCCCTGATTAAGGTCGCCCAGGCCATGGTGGTGCACACCTGTGACTCTAGTCCTTGGCAGGCTGAGGCTGAAAGATCGTTTGAGGCCAGCCTGAACTACACAGCAAGATCCTATCTCAACTCCCCTCAAAAGGTCTTTCAGGGCTGAGACTCTGATTCCAAGTAAGCCAAGGAGAGGACCCTAGTACACAGGAATTTCACTTCCTTTGTCAAATGACCACAGGTGAGCCCATCTTTCCTGAAACAGCAAACATAGAAGTCCGGCAGCTTAGCCACAAGGGGGATTACCTGAGCTCGCTCTCGCCTCCGATCCACTCGGGCATCTTGAGTTTGGAGTCAAGGTTGTAGTAGGCTCCCCCAACTTCTCGGACGCAGATCCAGTGCTGCCTTTTGAGAGGCAGCTTCAGTGGTCCCCAGCACAGGCTGGAGGGCAGATTCATGATGAAGCCCATGACATTAGTGAGAGCAATGACACCAACATCCCTGTGAAAGAGACACAGCCTCAGCTTCTGAGACCCCCCTCTTCCAAGGCCATCTGGCTTTACCACCACAGGTGGCCACCTCCCCATTCCCATCAGGAGTCCCAGACTTAAGGCCTGTGCTGTAACCCACTGTTCTCCATCTAGTGAAGCCTGATTCATGTTACCTGCGCTTGTCCCACCAAACAGCTTCATAGCCTTTGGTCTGAAGTGCTGCCATAATGACATTCACATCGTAGTTCCCATTTCCCAGCATGCTCTTCTTGTGTGGTGTCACCATGGTATTTGGAGACAACCTGCAATTCAAAAAGAGGTCTGCTGATACTGCTGCTGCCAACTCTCCCTCCTCAGCCTACACTACTAGAAAAGCACTTTATAATGCTGCACTGCAAGCTGGTTTCTCTATGGTTACCTAAGTATGGGGACCTCAGGGTTTGGGCTTCCCTTCTCTATGCAAAACAATTCGGGAGGGGTGGGATCTATCTCCCTGCCACTCACAAAGCATTTCTACAGTGAGTCACTGAACACCAAAAATGTTCCAAGGAATCTCTCACAAAATTCCTGCCTCTGCAGTCTTCCTATTGCTGGAATGCCTTGTATTAAACTGTGGGAAATACTACATGATATTTGTACTTGCATGGATAGTAACTGGTCATTCCTGTTTTAGGGGTTTTTTTTGTTGTTTTTTTTTAACACTTTAAGTATTTTCTATTTAAAGCTTGAACACTTGGTAATCATTAAATACTCAAAGACTAAGAGGCCCAGACAGTTAACAAATGCATGAAGTGGAGCCAAATATAAGGCAGTAAAAATGAGGCCTTGTTTTTATCTAGAACACATGACCCACCTGAAGGCATTCCAAATGTGTGTGCAGTACCTGGAAAAAAATTTTTAATTAAAACAAAGAATCAATTGGAAAAAATCTGTGTGTGTGTGTCCACACATGCATGTGTGTGTGGTAATGGAGACCCATCACTAGGCAAGCGCTCTACCACTGAACTGCACCCCAGGTTCTTTTTTGTTTTGAGACAAGATCTTGCTAAGTTGCCCAGGCTGGCCTGGAACTTGTGATCCTCCTGTCTCAGCCTGCCAAGTGGCTGAGATTATAAAATGCACCATGCCCAGCTAGTTGAGAAAAATTTTGTGCCAGACAAAAAAATACTTAGCTGCAGTGCTGGGTGGCTCACCCAGCTTCCAGCCACTTTTTGCCAGGACACTAGCAATTCCATTTCGAGATAAGACCTGTAGTGAAGGCATTTCCAACCCTATTATTTTGCTTTCAGAGATCTGTCAGGCCAGGCGCTGAAGCAAGGCCTCCTAAAAGTATGCTTGACAGGCCTCTGACCTTGCTGTGAAGGGAGGAAGGCAAAAGTGGCAAGTTCCTCAGGACAGAAGCAGAGGGCAGGTATCCAGAAGGCCATGATATGCCATCTCCAGCAGGAACTCAAACTTGAAGCACATAAACTCTAAAAACTTACCATGCTTCCTACTGCTCCATAATGATTCTTTTTGTTTCTTTCTTTTCCTGTGCTGAAGATGCAACCCAGGGCCTCTGCATATGCTAAGGAGGTAGTGTTCTACCACTGAGCTACATCCTTACCACCATACTGATATTTTTCAAACATAGTGCATATACAACATATTCCTGCCACTGCTTAAAACCCCTCAATTACACACACAGAATTTAATTACAATCTAGCCAGGCATGGTGGTGGATGCCTATAACCCCAGCACTTGGGAGGCTGAGCCAGGAGGATGGCAAGTTTAAGGCCAGCCTGAGCTGTGTACAGTGAGATCCTATACTACCTAGTGAGACTCTAACTCAAAAAAACAAAAATTAATAAAAATACATAGATACATACAGATATAAACGCGAGCTAAACGCTTTCATCTGGGGATCTCTGCTCCTTCCTCTTACACAGAACCTTCTTCCTGTTCTTGGAATACATAAATCTCACACTCCCAGGGACTCACTCACTGTTCCTGTCCCCACTGTCTGGAAATGTTCCTCCCTGAAAGCTTTGCACCTTGTCACTTGAGTCTCAAATGCTACTGCCACAGAAAAGCCTTGTCTGACCACCCAAATTTAGTTTATCCCTGTCACTTACTCTTCTGCTTCACTGCCCATCTGCTTTGGTTTAATTACAGCCTTTTGTCACACCAGACATGCTTCCTCTTGTGCCTGGTTTGCCACAGTAGAGTGACACCTGGGCCCTGACTGTTCAGTTATTGTGTATCATCTGCTAGGGCCTAATGAGTGACATATACAAGTATTCAAGGAATGTTTCTTAAAATGCTCTCTGTTTAGTTTTGTTATTCTATCGCTTCCTTGCTAAATATTAGTAGACTCTTTTCTTGCTTTTTGAGACAAAGTCTTCATGTAATTCAGGCTGACCTCGAGCTCATGATGCTTTTCATATCTCAGCCTCCTGAGTGCTGGGATTACAGACATACATGGCTGACACACTCACTCTTTCTCTCTCTCTCTTTGGTACCACACTCTGGCTCCACACACAGCTGACTTTTTTTGGTGGGGGGCAGGATCTCACTATGCAGTTCAGGCTGGCCTTGAGCTCACTGTGTAGCCCAGGCTGGTCTTGATCTTGCAACAATCCTCCTACCTCAGCCTCCCAAGAGCTGGGATTATAGGCATGTGCCATATATGGCTGATTCTTAAAAGTAAAAAGGCTTACCTGTTCATCTGAGAGCTAGTAAAAATGGGGGAATCAGAAGACACTAAACCTCACTGTGCAACTTAATTTTATTTTACCTGTAATATCTATTGATTATTGAAAACCTGTGCTAAGTGCTATACAAGTTCCTTAATGTGTCTCATTTACTCCTCACAGTATCTCTATGAGGGTATAAATTATTTCTATTTTATAAATCAGAAACCTAAGGTTTGGTGATTGTATTTGACTTGTCCATAAGCACTTACAAGGGACAGAAGTAGAATTCAAACTTAGGTCCATCAGAAGCTCAAGTTATGCTTGCTGACTTACACAGAAACCAAGAGTCAGAGTGGGAAGTGGTAGCAGAGATAGGACACTCATCAGTTTTTCTGTGGCAATAACATTTAAGACCCAAATGACAAGATGCAAAGCTCTCAGGGAGGAATATTTCCAGACAGTGGGGAGCGGGAACAGGTTGGTGAATCCCTAAGGCCAGGAGCTGAACCACTGCTAAACAGGACAGAGGCTCTCCTTGGTGCCCTAAGACAGTCCTGGGAAAGCTAAGGAAAGGAAGGCCAAGCGCAAGATTCCGCGGGTTCCTTTTGCTGATTCACATATGGTAACATCTAATTCTTTTCTGTGATGTCCCTGACAAGTACAAGGAAGAAGATTCCAACAGGGACAACACTGAGCATCCTATCTCTCACCACCAAACTCCCTGCAGGCACATACTTTAAAGCAGAGCTGCCACATTCCCAGTGATCCTAGTTCCTGGCTTAATATTGAGAGAAACCGGAAGAAACCCAATATTCCAATACCACAACAACTGAATGAACCAAGCAAGCACAAAAGGTTTCCTGTAGGAAATCTGGGAGTCCCTACTCTGCTAATCTTCACTTGTGTCTCCAGGCCAGGGGGTTAATGTGCTTCAGTCCGAGACATTTCTTCTAAAGTCCGCCTGTCAGGACTGGTATTCCAAGGGTCTCTCTTCCTTGGCCTTCATCTTCCATCTCAGCTTGAAATCTCCCTATCTATTCCTAACTGGAGGCCCTTCTAGGCCCATACCTGGACTAACAGGTTCTTAAACTCATCTTCTTCCTTCCAAACTCTCCTTTGACCAACTCAGCCTATATGATCTTGCTTGCCACAGTCACTTCACTCCCTTATATAAGAACTGACAGTCACACCACCTGAGGGGTTTGTTTGACTCTAAACCCCTCAGCCCTACGGGGCCTGCTGTTCTGCTCTGGTGGGGCTTAGTGCCCTTTGGGCTCCATGACCACATGGCCTCTGCTCTTTTATCCTGTCTGGCTCCAAGCCAAATCCCAAGCTTCTTTAAACTTAACCTCATATCCTGTCTCTTCTGTGTAGTCTTTCCTGGCTCCTCTGTGAAAAAGGAGGGGAGACTGAGAGGAGTAACATATCTGAATTCACAGCCAAGTGCCTACTGTGAGATTTAATCTCTAAGGCTACGCTGGGTGTGGTGGTACACATCTCAAGTCCCAGCTACTTACTTGGGGGCTGAGGCCAGCCTGGGCAACAGGGAGAGCCTCCAACTCAAAACAAACAGTTAATCTGCAAGCCTGTTACACAATATGTTTCAGGTCCCAAACCTTTCTGACCACCCAGACATTTGCTCTGAATGATCCATAAAAATGGCAATGATTCCTACTTTACAGGACTGCTGAAGAATTTCTTTTATATGCATAAAAACAAAGAATAAATCTTGAAACTTTTACTCTGTATCCTTCATTTACTCACTGGCACCTGATGAAATATGTTGAAACCTTTGAAGACATGGAAGGCTGAGAATAGTTTCCATCCCAGCCTTGACAGTGGTCCTTGGTGGGGGGAGACCCCCTGTGTACCACACATGTACTTGCTTACACTTTACTAATCAGATGTCCATTGTGTTAGCTGCCTGCATGGACTATGTCACTTAATCCTCTCAGCAATCTTGATATGCTGCAATAAGGAAGCTGAGGTACAAAGGTTACTGTGACTTGCACGGTCATGCACAGTTGGTGGGTGACAGTGCTAGGGTTTAACATCTAAATCCAGGAAAATACTGAACAGTTCTCTGGTTCCAGCAACTTCTACAAGATCCCGTTCTTGTTCCATGGGAAATTTTTGTTTGTTTGTTTGTTTGTTTGTTTGGGGTGGTTTTTTTTTTTTTTTTTTTTTGCAAATGCCTGTTCAAGACTATCTTACTGATTTCCATATAAACTTTGAGCCCAAAAGCAAGCCTCTCATGTCTGTCATCACACAGGTCTGAACCAGAAGACCTGAAGTGATCAACAATGGCTCTAGTCCACACCCTAAGCTTCAGTCCCTGAACTCTCTCATTACTACTGCATGTGGCCATGCCGATTGTGAGTTTTTATGAAAAGGAGATGGGGACGCATCTCATTAAGGTTCACCTCCTCCCTGACTTCCTTCTTTTTGGGTCTAAGTGATGTGACATTAGAAAATGTGGCTCAACATTCTGGGAATCTGAGGCAGAAGGAATGTAAGTTTGAGCCCAGCCTAGGCAACTGAGCAAAAGCAATGCCACAAAATAAAAAAAGAGGGCTGGAGTACAGCTCAGTGCAAAGCCATGGATTCAATCCCAAGCACTGCAAAAAGAAATCCCCAGTACTGCAAAGGGTGAGGGGAAGGAAAAGAAGGGAGGGAGAAAATATGGCTCAAAATTTCCTGATTTTTTTTTCCCCCCAGTACTGGGGATTGAACCATGGTCTGGCATATGCTAGGCAAGTGCTCTACCACTGAGTTACAGCCCAGTCTTCTTATTAAAAATAAAACAAAAAAAATGTATTTCTTAGGCACACATCCCTGCTTTTTTTTGTTTTTGAGCCATGGTCTCACTAAATTGCCAGATTAATCTCAAACTTGCAATCCTGTTGCCTCCTGAGTAGCTGGGATGACAAGTACGCACCACCACAATCCTGATGATTCTAAGTAAAGTACACGTTCTAGAGCCAGCCATGTAAGTAGTGTGGGTAAAGTACTATTACTATGTTTGCCTGGCTCTTAGACAAAATATTCAAATCCTTTTCTCAACTTATAACTACCAATCATTTAAATATGGTCTCTTCTACCTGCTTAGAGACCTTTCATGGAGAAGCTAAAGTGTGTACCCTTTATGGCACCACAATATCCCTAATCTCTGTGCTCCTTTCATCTGTCACTAGTCCCTGGTTCCATGTGGATGTTTAGCAGATATTAAGCACTCTTTCATGCTAGGAAACCCAGCTGAAAACTCCTGCTATTATCCCCTGCCCCTACCCATACCAAGCTAGTTTGCATCTCATTAGATTGTAATAGTCTCTTTGGGAGAAGAATGCATGATTAGCTGCAAGAAAGTCTTCTCACTCACTGGGGTGGGTCCTGCAAAATGTTTGAGCCCTCAGCATTTTCAGCACTACTTAGCCAAGCTGCTGCTGTATCATTTCTCTCACCCTCTTTTTTCAAAGCTCAGGTGCATACACAGTAAACTGCAGTAAACACTTGCTAAGGACACTGACACTGATCTCTGAGCCAAGCTTTGATCACAACAGACTTCTCTCTTCCTTGTCCCTTATTGTTGGCCCGTGATCAGTTCAGTTCTAAATTCCTACTCATTTCTACTCCAAGTGAGTCATCTCATATCTACAACTTTACTGAAACTCCACCCTGCTGGCTGGGTGAGATTTCTTCTCTTCTAGCTGGCTAAAATTCAACAGCTAAGATGAACTTCCTCTCTACAAAATAGCACTTACCAACATTTTCTTCCCATTTCTACCGCTCATTAGCCATGCCTTCAAAACTGCAGAGAATTTCTAGTTCTTACATTTGACAGCTTTACTTTTCTTTCCATCAGGATCTCAAGAGAGACCCCTTTTCCACTTCTAAAAAGCTCTGAATTCCACAGTTTTCTCTTCACCTCAATCTCTTCTAAGGCCTGCTCGAGGCACAACTTGGAGATGTGCTGCTCAGCTCCTTTTCTCCAGGCACCTTGTGGTGCCTGGCACACTGCAAGTAGCTGCTCAGTGTTTGTTTAAAAAATTCCATATTCTCTCCGTCTACTCTCCCTTTGCCTTTTTCTCTGTATTTCTTCCGTGTTTTTGTTCCTACCTTTACATACAGAATCTTTCCACACAAAATGATCTATACAGAATTTTACTTCTGGAAGCCAGGCATGGTGGTACATGCCTGTAATCACAGCACTTGGGAGGCTAAGGCAGGAGGATCGTTGCAAGTTCAAGAATAGCCTGGTCTATAAAGTGAGCTCAGTCTGAACTGCATAGTGAGACCTTGTCTCAAAAAAACCAAAAAAAAAAAAAAAAATTATTTCTGGAATTTTCTCTCTTTTTTTTTTTTTTTTTTTTTTTGCTACTGGGGATTGAACTCATGATCTCTGTGCTTGCCAGGCAGGCACTTATGCCACTGGGTTAAATCCTTGGCTCCCTGGAATTCTCTTTTATGTAGTGGTCTGTTGCTATTGTCAGGTAGCTCTTTATACAGTGCTGATAGGAATGGAGGAGTGCAGTACAATTTGCAGAGACTTTCAAGGGCACTTGGGAAGCCGAGGCAGGAGGACTGCTGAATTTGAAGCCAATCTGAAGTACACAAGACTGTCTCAAAAAACAAAAAACAAACAAACAAAAGTTTTAAAAGGAACAAGGCCCTGGATCCATGTGGATGCTAAACAGATATTAAGTAATCTTTCACTCAGGGAAACCGCAGCTGAAAACTCCTGCTATTATCCACAACACTCAATAATCACAGTCCACATCTTCAGCCCAGGTTGCAGGTACTAGCAGTGTGAGCAGTTACTGGTAACACAACAGCTCAGACAAGCCTTTCCAGTTTGTGGCAACCAAGAGACAGGCCCTGCAGCCACAAACCCTGAGTCTAGATTCTGCTATGAGCAGCTCTGTGCATGCTCTGTGCCACGACTTCCTCATCTGGAAGAAAGGGAAACAACAGAGAGACAGACACACACTCACACACACACACCTTGGTGTGAGGACTGAATTAGCACAAGGGATGCACTCAGAACAGTGCTTTGCACTAAGTGTTCTGTGTTAATCATCCCATGATTATTCCCCTTGTTAGATCAGGGGCCAAATTTACAGATGTTTCCTCCTCAGTGTGACTGTCCACAGAATGGTTGTACCTGATATTTATTCACTAGCAGGTAAAACTGCAAATCACTTAAACTGAGTCCCATTTCCTAAGGTTGTCCCAGGATTATCAATATATATTGTGAAGTATCAAGTACACTCAAGTACACCCCGTGAATTCTTTTCTTCTTAGTTTAGGATTAGGAAATAATTTGCAAATATCTAAGTAGGTGTAGATGAAAAATTAATGGCTGGCCAAAAAGAAGTTCAGCTGGGGACATAGTTCAGTGGCACAGTGTCTGCCTGGCAAGCACAGTTGTGAGTTTGAGTTCCAGTACCCCCAAAAAAACAAAAAAGGCAGTACATGGCACTAGGTCATCCTGGCACATGATTTGGTGATCTGAGACACATTATCTTACCTGCCAGGGCCCCCATTTCCTGAAGAGTGCAATTTACTTGCTGCCCAATAATGAGCATGATGCGAATGACACATCTGCTCCGCTACAGCAGAGGCTCTACTCCAGGTATTACTGGCATTAGGACACAATTGCTATCATTATATTCTGTCAGCATGCTCAAATTAACTTTCTTTTAAAAGAAAGCCTTTGGTTCTTCCGGGAAAGTGGTCCACACCTATTCTTCACATATCATGTTGTGACTGATTCTTGCTGTGACTCAGGTTCCTGTACTGCAGTAATTTCATCTCCTAAGTAAAGGAATTTAAAAAAAAGTGTCCACTGGAAGTGTCAATATCCTCTGCTTATTTCTCGAGCTTTCCCTGCCCTGAGGACGGGGCAAGCCTAACCCTTGCTAGCTGGAGTGATCAGATAGGCTCATGGCCAAGGTTGCTGTGGGCTGCAGATATGCTCTGGGCCCATCCAAACACTGCTGAATGAAGTCTCGAACTCTCTAGTAAAAGAAATCTAGAAAATCAAAGCAAACAGCAAAAAGCTGAACTTCTATCTATGGATGGGGTGGTATTTAAGTGGATACAAAAAGCAATCTAAAAGAAAGTAGGGTGTGGGGGAGGGATCTGGAGTCAGCTTTACAGTGCAGCTTTGCTCTCTAGGAGCTACTTGGATAAATTATTGACCTTTCTGCCCGGTTCCCTATCAGTAAAAGGACTGTTAAGAAAGGGCCACACAGAACAATGTATACAAAGCACTAAAGCAAGCATGTGGCTTCACAGAAAAACTGGGTACTGAGTGTACACTTGTGCTTTCTACCGCATTCCAACCTTTACTGACAGGCAACCATCGG
The DNA here is from genome assembly GCA_004027455.1 of Hydrochoerus hydrochaeris. NCBI lineage: Eukaryota > Metazoa > Chordata > Mammalia > Rodentia > Hydrochaeridae > Hydrochoerus > Hydrochoerus hydrochaeris. The sequence continues at coordinate 24,306 of PVLA01008812.1, read as the reverse complement.
TGGCTGGATTTGAGAGAGCATTGTTACAATATAAAGGTCAACAGCAGACATACAAATCTGATCCCAACCCTGCCTCCAATGCATGTTATAGTACTGTGGTCACATTATTGCACTTTGCTGAGCACTGTCTTCATCCAGAAAATAGAAATAACATGTGAGTGCTCCTGTGCGTGCATGCATGTGTGTACATAATGGATTCCATGAAGCTATCATACAGATCTCTTGAAAGAACACAACTAGGGCCTCAGGAAATGGTCCATAAATGGAAGCAGCAGACATGGTGGTGCAAGCCTGTAATCCCAGCACTTGGGAGGCCGAGGCAGGAGGATTGCTGTGAGTTTGAGGCTAGCCTGGGCTACACAGTGAGTTTAAGGCCAGCCTGAACTGCATAGCAAGACCCTGTCTCAAAAACAAAACAAAACAAAACCTGAAGTCACAAACGAAAGGGACTCTCTTTCCCATTCCTGCATTCTTTATAACTGCTGACCACATCTAGTTAATACCTGCAGGTTTGAAGATTTATGTACCAGAGACATTGTCCCACCCACACAAACTCAGAAATACCAAGAAGTGGGCATCAGGATGCCAAGAAGGTGTGTCCTACCTCTGGAAAATCTCTTGCAGCGTTTCCCGTGTGAAGGCATGGCTGTCCTGGAAGACATTATTGAGGGCGTGGAGGGCGCAAAGTTCCCTGCGCTGTTTCTCATGGTAGATTTGTGGGGGTGCTGCCTGGGGCAACTCCAAGGATTCAGATTTGGCTTTGTCTCCTTTCCATGGCACACAACTCATGTTTTTTTGTTTTAGGTTCCAGAGAGGGCTGAAAACACCTCACTCTTCCTTCCTGAGGAAGACAGAAGCTTCTCAGTCTTTTCAGGATTCCTGAGGTTCACCTTATTCTCTGGTGTCCATGATTGATGCTTTGTCACTGGGAAAAAAGGCTGGAATTAAAAAGGAAAAAGAAAAATCCAACTCTTCTCTCTTGTCAATAGGAAAATAACTTTTGGACTAGTTTATATCACCATCACCGTTAAAAGTGCAGGGGTTTTTTTAAAAAAAATCATATTAAATATAAGACCTCGTTGCTCTTTCTTCACACTCCTTCTGAAAGACACGATTTCCTTGCTGTGTCTTTCTCTCTGCAAATGCCAACCAGGCCTCAATGCAGGAGGACCGATCAGAATAGGTCACATCGCTCCTTTTCTTCCATTCTTTTTTTTTTAAATCACCACGCCGCCGAATCAACAGAGAAGGCTTAGGAGGTGGTGGATAAAACGCACAACACAAGCAGCTAGAGGCGGCCAGCCAGCGTGGGGTCACGAGCCGCGCTGGGGCCTCCAGGGCGGCCCTCCATCCCCTTGGGCGCGGCGGGCACGGCAGCTCGCGAAGCGCGGACTCTGATCCTCTCGCCTCGGCCCTGCGGAGAAGATAACTGGTCAGCTCTGGCAGGCCGCCGCCAGCACCGGACGGACCGGGACAGGGTGCGGCGACTGGGCCCCCTGCCCACGGGAGGGTCCTGTCCTGCGCCGCACCGCGACGCCCAGCGCCGCGCCCCGCCGGCCCGGAGGGGTGGAGCCGGGCATTCGCCGCGCCTTCTGGGCCTGGGCCCACCCGTTCCTGCCCCACGCCAACCTCCCCGCCCGTCACGTGAGCTCAAACCCAGGCGCCCTCCCGCTGCTCCCTGTACCCTGGCGCCATCCCTGTACCCCTTACCCACAGTGACAGTTCTCGGTGGTACCCTCAAGTCACACCTCGCCGCCACCTAGAACCTGCGGGCCACCACCTGGGCCGCGCGCGCGCGCGGGCGGGCGCGCGCACCTGAGCTCGACGTCAGCAGCCGTCTCCAGGCGAGCGCTCCGGAAACGCCCTCCCGCGCCAGCCCCGCCCTCCCCGCCAAGGCGTCACGCGTGACGTCATCATGACGCCAGCGGCGCCGGCTTCGGAGCCACGGTAGCAGCGAACCTGTAGAGCGAGTGTGGGCATTGCCGAGGGCTGTGGGACCTGCGAAGGGTGGCGGGTTTGCTGGGCAGCTGCAGCCGGGGCGGGGTCGCCGACCGGCAAGACACCCGCCTCCCCTCTCCTCTCGCCGCTTCTCTGGGTGGTGGCGCAGTGCTGGGGCGTTGACCCAGCCTGGGGCTGTGGTTCGCTGCACGCCCCACCCCGCCTCGCTTGGCACAGTGCTTCCTTGACTTTGGACTGTGGTCCTACCCTGACTCTTTTCTGTCTGGGCACCCCCCCATTTACCAGGTGGTTTCCAAACAGATCAGGCACAAACTGTTTTGGTTAGCGAACCTGGCTGCCTCACACTCCCGGAGCGCCGCGGGTTAGCGCCTCGCCAGTGACAAGGAGAGTCCTATTTCAGTTCTTAGTGTCGTGTTTCAGTTCAGCCCACACAAACCGCTGCCCAACCCCCATGGTGGTTGTGACAGGGCTTTCCTCTGTTTTCTCGAGCCATAACTGACTCTGCGTATATGTGCCAGGAGGCAGACAAGCAGGTTTACGTGGATATTTTTCTTTTTACTCCTAGGGCAGGTGGAAGACATCAGTTAGCCCCCATCACTGCCCTCCTTTTGAATCTTTGTTTAAAAAATAGGTAAAACATTCAAAAGAAATCGCACTTCTTTGAGTCATTTTGATCCTGTTTGAGCGCGACTCTCAAAGACTTTCCACGGTGCTGCAGTGATTACCATGTTGGTAGAGTTCATAGCTCTGCAGACCACGCTTGAATTGTGTTAAGATTTTTGTAATTTGTAAGCCACCTAAGGTTATGGTATACTTACATAAGGTTAGTTTTTGAGGGCTTCCTGTGCAACAAGCACTGTTGTGCTTTACACATATTAAGTCATTTACTACCAGTTATCAAGCAGTTTTTAGAGAAAACTGAAACTTGAAGTTAATCAAGTTGCTCAAGGTCACATACCTCTAATGGATACAGGATTTCAACCTAAATTAATCTGTCTTCATGAAGAGGATATAAAGACAGGCAGGGAATTCCCCCTGAAATGTTATTTTAGACTTCTCCATTCAATTTAAGAAGCACCTATTCTGAGAATATCTTTTTTGGGCAAAGTCTTATAATGAGAAGGATATGTTTTTTAGACTTTTAGTTTTTATTGGGTGTCAGGTCATACATTTTGAACTTGAACTTTATGTCTGGAAAATCCAGTGGATGAGATATGCTAAATATGTCTGGATCATGGAGTGAATATAGCACAGCCTTTTGGTCACCAAATCGTGGGTTTGTCTCTTCCCAGAAACCAATCGTTTTTGCAGCATATACCAGGTGGGCATCTTCCAGTTCAATTCTAACACTACCTGAAGACAGTAGATTAAGGAACTCAGGGCCACAAGCTTCTTATTTCAGGTGCAAGTCCAAGCCTCTGGAACCTCTGGCTGGCCAGTTCTATGAAGCAGGGTACCTGTGACCTCCTCCGTCCAATTAACCTGCTCAAGCGGCTCACAGAACTCAGGGAAACACTTACGTGTACCAGTTTATTATACAGGATATTGCAGAGGATGCAGATGAACAGCCAGATGGAAAAGATAAAACAGCAAGATGTACAGGTAGGGGTATGGAGCATCTGTGCCCCATCTCGGTATGATACTTTCTAGAAACCTCTGTGTTTAACCTGGAACTCGCCCAACTTGGTCCTTTCTGTTTTTTTAATGGAAGCTTCATTACATAAGCATGACTGAGTGAATACTTCATTGATTTTCAATTTAAGCTTCACACCTCTTCCCAGAAGTTGGGCTGAACTCCTAGCCCTTTAATTTTGCCTTGTTCTTTCCAGTGACCAGCCCCCATCTACCAGTCAGTTTACTAGCATACAGAAAATTTTTTTACTCAGGAGATTCCAACAATTTTATGAACTATGGAACCAGAAGTAGGACAATCAATTACACATTTCACATTAGCACAGTCAATTATTATGGAATACAATACCATTTGACTTTCTTTTCTTTTCTTAGTACCAGGGATCAAACTGATGACCTTGTACTTGCCAGACAGGCACTTGTGCACTGAGCTAAACCCCTGGCTCAATATTTGACTTTTCTAACAAACCAAGATTTTAGTACTTTAACTATCCAAGGGACCAGAGGAACATATGAGATGGTGTTGATCAGTAGAGGTAAAAAGCACATCAGAAAAACTAGCAAGACCACTGAAACTGCATGGCTTCTTGTCTCAAATGCTCAGCTGTGTTCCTACAAATAAGGATTGCTGTAGCAGTTTGGGTGGCTGTGGTGGCTTTGTGGGGTTGAGTCAGTTGTGATCCTGCAGTGATCCATGAGCCTCATAAACCCGGCAAAGCAGCAGGCATCAAGGCCCTATGTTACACCACCACTTTAAGCTGTGTCTGATGGTGTCCACCTCCAGAGCCATGGTGAAGCACAACCTTGACCCACCCATAAACCTCAAATTCAAAGTCCCCTCACTGTTGTAGTCACTACAGACCTTTTTTGGGAGGGAGGGGTACCAGGGTTTATGCTTGCTAGGCAGGTGCTGTGCTACTGAGCTATATCCCCGGCCCTGTCCTTACAGATCTTAAATTGTGAAATCCATCAGCTAGAAAAGTTTATTTCAAAGTGAAGAGTACAGCATCTCATCAGTACTAGGTAAGGCCCAACTGTGAAATTACTGACTCAGGGTCAGCTATGACAGTAATGGAATGGCCCTTTAACTATGAATCAAGTGAGAAGAGTAAACACAAGTTCGTGATACAGCTTGTAACCCACCAAGCATTTCAGATAAGGAAGTTGTGTGGAAAGATGCAGCCCTGGTGAAATAATGGATTTTAAATTGGGAAGTATATTTGAAATCTCCAATGAAAAGGATAAATGAGTGATAGGGGACCTAGGAAAGCTATTCCACTTAATGTGTCTAAACAAGATAGATTCATACTCAAAGTGTTTTCCTTAATGGTACTGAAGGAAGGAAGCTAATAAACAGTAGAAAAGACTTCAGAGAGAAAAGATACACTGTCAGAAGAAAATCAACACCCAAAAGATGGTGGCTTAGGGCTCAGAAAAGTATCACATTTAGATAAGCTCAGCTGAACCTCAGCTGTGTTCTTCACAAGTGCTAGGAGCCAGGGATATAGCTCAGTGGCATAAGAATCTGCCTAGCAACTGCAAGGTCATGAGTTTAATTCCTGGTACCCCCCCCCAAAAAAGAAAATAAGATGCCATAGCCCTCTTCCCTCACTCCCATGATCACAGATATTTTCATCAGATTCTTTGTAGGAAAATTTGTCTGGTGGGGTGAAGCATGCAGTGGTATTTACCCCCTCCCTTCCAGAAAAAAAATTTGTTTTATTTTATTGATAGTATGGCTCCTATGCCTATATTACAGGTGCACATAGGCTTTGCCTTTAATGATGTCTTAGTATTAGAAAACAATAAAAATCAATCAGCTGTTGAACAGATTGTCTGTTGCCATCACGGGGTCATTAGCAGGTACCAGTGCCACACTTAGTCTTTCATGAAATTCATAGAGATGTTTTATTTGCTTTTTTAATATATACAAAAGACTTGATGCTACCTAGTTGAAAATAGGGAAGAAACATTCTTTTTCCTCTCAGGTTCCTAAACTCAGTGAAGGCCATTTTGAACCCTTGGTTACCTTCTCAAATGGCTGTTCTTCTTTGTTTACTGCCTGAAAGTGGCAAAGGTTAGTATTATTAGACCTTGGTCAACCTCCAAATTCATTGAAGGTCTTGGGCTTCTGATGTTTGAAACAGGGAGTTCAGATTGCGCAAATGACATTTTGGCTTGGGGCTTTTCACAACAGATGATATCATGGAAAAATAATCCAAAGGAAACTACCTTAACAGACCATAGAGTGTGGCATAGCTGTTTCACTAGAAATATGGTGAGGTACTTTTGGCTTGCATTTTCGCTGCTTGCCTCAGTTTTTTGTGTATGCAATTGCTGTCTCTGCGGAGGCAATGAATGGAGAAATCTCCCTAAGGTCAGCGTTTTAATGAATTACCTCGCTTTGGCTGCTATATTATTACAACTCTTGGAATATACGACATCGATTCTACTATTAAATTTGCCTGGAGTATGCCAGCACAGCAGACTTCGTGTTCCTGCGACTGCCTCAGTCATTGAATTTAGTGGGCGGTTCGTTTTGCAGTTTACTATCTCCAGGAGCTGCGGCCCCAGGCGCGGTACCTATGGAGAACTAGATTGGACTGCGCCCCTGTCCATCAACCGAAGGCTATTGGCGCCTACTGTTTTGCAGTAAGAGTTGGAAGCTGAGCCCCGCCCCTGGAAGGCGGGAGTGTGAATGCGCGGTGCGGGGGGGGGGAAAAATGACACGTTGTATGAATTCTCTTCTCATTGGATGGTTATTATGTCAGTCATACTGTACTCTGTTCCGGTTGGTGGGAAGATGCCAGGTAGCGTGGACACCCTGCTGCCAGCTCCAGATCTGCGACCAGGGCGCGTGACGACTCAGATATTTGTTGTTGGGGTTTTGACTTCGTTAATTATTCATTAGGTACTTCAAAAGGCTGCAGCGATTGGTGGTTGAGAGGCCTGGTCGATTGTGTTTTAGCTAGAGATACATGTCAGTGTCCGCTCCGCGAGAGAAACGCTGTATAAATTATTCCAATAAGGTAGGGGGCGTGGTCACGCATAGATTAGTCAAATGAGATGAGAGGGAGGGCAGCCGGCTGCGAATTAGCCTAAGTTATTAAAGATGGCGGCGGAGCGGAGTCGCTCCCCGATGGACTCGCCGGTGCCGGCCTCTATGTTCGCCCCCGAGCCCAGCTCCCCTGGAGCGGCCAAGGCCGCGGCGGCCGCCGCCCGACTCCACGATGGCTTCGACTCGGACTGCAGCGAGGACGGCGAGGCGCTCAACGGCGAACCGGAGCTGGACCTCACCAGCAAGGTAGGCCCGGGCGGTGGCCGCGCGCTCTGAGGGGACCCAGGCGGGCCGAGCCGTCTCCGGGACGACGCCTGGAGCCGCCGACTGTCGGGGCGCGAGGAAGCCGGGGCGTTGGGAAGGGTCAAGCTCCTGGACGAGCGAGTGCCGGAGCCGCGTCCCCCCGCCTCCCCGAGTGGCCGCCTCGGCTGCCCGGCGGCGCAGACCTGGCCTCCCGCGCTCCCCGCTCGCGCCGAGATCTCAGCCCTTCAGCTCCGCCACGTGGAACGGGGCGCAGACGGCGGCTGCAGCTGCGTGGTGTCCCCCGCCGCGCGCCTTGTCGCCGCCCCCTCCCTCGGGTCCCCTCTGTAAGAGTGGCTTTCTTTCCGGGGCGTCCCGGAGGGCTGGAGGCGTCGAGGTGCCTTGGGTGGGAGGCGTGGGGACGTGGGGGCCGGATGCTTTGGAAGACGGTCAGGAGGGGAGGCTGGGGTTGTCCGACGCGTTCCTTCCTGGTCGCGGGAAAGGAAACAGAAAGTGGTCACTCAGCCGGGAGAAGGATGTGTATGCTAGACGTCCACTTTGCGAGTCCACCCAAAACAAAATGGAAAGATGGGCACGACCCACAATCTCACCATCTGGGAGTGTGTAACCTCGTCTCGTATGAGTGGAGTAAGGAAGGACGTTTTAAATAGTGTCTTCGGAGCTTTTGAGATAGTAGACAAAATTAAAGGCTCACCCATCTCCTTGGAATTGTGGAGAAGCAAAAAAGTAGAAGCTGTGACTGGTGTTTTCAGCATTGCTAAAGGAATGAATACCAATTTGGGAGTCAGACAGAGATGGCTTCCGTTTCATGCTCTGTCATTTAAAAAGGCTTCCTGACCTGGGGAAAACTTAAACTCTCAGTTCTCCTGCTGCTCCTTTTAAGTACAGATTCATTGCAAAAATTCACAGTGTATGTTGAGACAGTTACTAAGTGGCTGGTCCATACTGGAGACTCAGTAAATATTTGAAGTGAACTGGCTAGCTGATACAGTAATTCCCTGTGCGGATTAAATAGCAGTCAATGGAAGACAGAACACCAGTGCCACTTCCGACCTATTGTGGGATAGATACGATAGAGATTTTATCAAAACTTTGAAAATGATTGTGACTTTTCATAGCTCATGATGGCAAAACTGTATGAAAGTTGGTCCTAAAGTGGAGAGAACTTTCCCTGCAACCTAAGTAAGCACTTTTTCAACTGTTCTTTCTCCTTCTAGTCTCAGCTGAGCCCTTGGAAATCAACTCGGTCCTATTTGTCACAGTGATCCTATCTGGCGTCTCTAATGCCATAATAGTGGGGGTCGGGGTTGGAGACAGTCAGGGCTCAGGCAGCGTCCGAGTTACAGTTAGAAGCTCTGATGAGTCAACTCTGTGAAGTTGTAGGGTAGGGGTCTGGCTGGAGTGGACAGGTAGGAAGGAGGTCAAGGTGCTCAGCAAACCTAAAAACACAGTGGTAAGTGGCAGTCAGTTTATTTAATGTTCATGGTGAAGGAAGTGTTGCTTTGTCACGTAGCTGAGGAAATCCTCACTGTTTTGAAACAGAGAAGATACATGTACATGTGAAACGTATGAATTTGCATGCAGAGATAGCTGGATAGATGATATTGAAAAGAAAACTAATTGTGTGGAGGAGAGGATGGGTTGAAGAGATTAAATCCTGAAAAGATTAGATGATAGAGATTTCTGTCCTTTTTATGCTTAAATACAGGGACCTCAGGCTCTTAAGTGCTTCCAAAGGGAGAAACAATTAGTGAATAGAGTTGGCTCGTTTTATGCATGGAGGTTTTTAGATATAATTGGATGGAGAGAACTTTGTAATGACCATTTATCCAAGCATGGACTAGGTGCTTTGCATGATATTTGGTATTTACAGTCATTGAAGGCTTCAATGTAGTGTTATCCTTATTTTCTGACAGAGATTAAATTCTTTGTCCAAGGTCACACAGGAGAATGAAGTCTGACAGGCCTGTTTATTGGTGAGTGGCCTGTGCAAATAAATGGTTGATACTGTAATGTTATTAACAGAAATCTGTGCAGTGATGGTGTCTATACTCACTTTAGTGGTATTGCTGTTTAGTTGAAGTTGAGTCTCGCAGGCAGTTTCCACCACTGTTTAGTCAAAAGAGGCAAGATAAGGTGGAACACAACTCTAGTTATTATGGGAGCTGTTGGCCTCTGGGTGGAGGGCATGGCTGTAGATGAGATCTTTGTCCTTGAATTTCCAGATGCAAACTGCAGGTAGGAGACTGGCATGTCGGTGTGAAGTGCTGCTTGTCAGTTTCTTCCCCCAGTGCTGGATGCTCAGTCAGTTGGGTCTGACCTTCTCTGCTGTGGGTGGTAGCTAAGACACTCTCTCATCCCTTGGGTCTACTGAAAGAGCTGCAGAGAGGGTGTGAGGGGCTGCGTGGTTCTCTTCAGTCAGGGTGCTGTGGGGTTCTGTCTGCATTTTGGTCAGGCTGTGGTCTCTGTAGTAAGTGTGGTCCTAAGGCTGTTGGTTTCTTTTCTAGCTGGTTCTAGTGAGCCCTACATCAGAGCAGTATGACAGCCTACTTCGGCAGATGTGGGAGAGGATGGACGAGGGATGCGGAGAGACCATATATGTCATTGGGCAGGGATCAGGTGAGCATAGTTTTCCTTTCATTTATTTTTAAAAATTATGAAGAGCACATTTTACCTCATTGTCAGCTTTCTGCTCATGTGTCTGAGTTGTAGCGATGCTTTAGCATCTACAAAACTATTTGGAGGACAAAATGAGCAGAGAAAAATGTCAGTTCCTTCCCTAGTAATCACAATGTGATGTGCTTGGACTTAATCCCTTTCTGAGAAGTTTTACAGATGCTTCCTTCCTACCTCAGTGCTCCCTATGTGCCTAAAAGGAAATGAAGCACAAAGCAAGGAAACTTCTTGTCTAAGGTGACAGAGCAAGTCCTAGGTCTACAATTAAGCCTGTCCTGGGCACCTCCCCTCCAAGCCCTGTTTATGGATCCCATTGCTGTTATCTCCTGCCCAGCAGAGAATCTCTGTGATTCTTCTTGACATCAGCAAAGAAAAGATGCCCAGAATCTGTCTTCCGTCAGGCCACCTTAGCCCAGGCCACACTGACCATCCAGTCTGCTGTGATAACAGAGGTCCTCTTCCTACTGGGTCCTTTCTCGACTGTTCTGGTTATTGTCCTCCAACCTGCTTATTCATTGTAATGGGGCCTCCTGTTTCAGAGGAATGCAATCCCTGTGACAGAATCCCAAATTATATCATGAGGGTCCCCCCACCAGTTCACACCCTCCAGTACAGGGCCTGCTTACCTCCCTCTTCACTGTGACTCTATCTTTGCTGACATGACAGCTGAGATTGTTAACAAGTATGAATTCAGCCCGCAGCAGCACTCGTCTGTGTCATGTTTGTGGGAGGCCAGAATGGGCCTGGATGCATCACTAGGGGAACAGCTTCCTTTGCTTAGTGTAGGCCCTGCAAAGGCAGATTATAATTCTTTGTAGTTTGAGTTTAAGGTTGAGATCTCAAAATCATTCTTTAACAATTTGACTCAGATCTAGTAAATATCTTACACAGCTTGATACTGGTATAAAGCTCTTTTGGATACTTAAAATTTGGGGTGTAGCTCTGTGGTAGAGCACTTGCCTAGTATGTGCAAGGCCATGGGCTCAATCCCCAGCACCCCTCACCCCCCCAAAAAAAAGGTCTGGTTCGTACCCCAAGAGGGAAAGATAGCATATAACATACACAGATAACCTGAGGAGAAAATAATCTTTAGAAATGCTACAAGCGTGACAAAAACAAAGAGTTTGCTGCTCTCCAAGTACAGTTGTCCTGTCCTTTGAACTGTCCTTCCTATCTCCTTTCTTTCCTATCCTGGCTGCCACTTCTCCAGTTAAGAGTCTTATCAGCTAAAAGAAGGCATGGGCAGAGAGATAGGCAGACTGAGAGGTTGCTAGCAGGAAAGGGAGGGAGCTGGTTAGCTTTGTCAAGTGCTAAGGATGCAGAGTGCAGATGGGCTGCACAGCAACAGTGTCAAATTCAGAAAAGGGTATTCATCGTGGGGTCTGAGAAATCATTGATAGCCTTTCAAAAGCTTGTCAGGTACACATTTGCCCACTCTAATGAGATGAATCACTCAAAGATCACTATGTAGTTGTAGAATTTCAGAAACCACATGAAGGTCAGTTTTGACCACTGTTAGGGCTGGTCTTTGAAGACCTAGTTTTGTTTTTTTGCTTTTTGAGACAGGGTCTCACTACGCAGTTCAGACTGGCCTTGGGCTCACTTTGTAGTCCAGGCTGGCCTTGAACTTGCAAAGGATTTTTATGTCTTAGCCTGCCAAGTGCTGGGATTACAGGAATGTGCCACCATACCCAGCAAGACCTAGATTCTTTAGACCTATCTTTCTCCTTGTCCTTTATTGTGAACGCTGCATTTTACCATGCCTGGGCAACTCACAGCTAATTAACCCTTCTGTAGCAAAGTGTAAGAAGATGTCAGACACTCATTAGCCCATCTCCTACACACCCAAGCATTATCCTCCCGTCTATCAGTTGGATGCTAGTAGACTCACAGTGACTCCTTCTTGCTGGAATTCTTTAGAGACAGAAAGATCAGAACCAGTTAAACCAGTTAAGCATGTGACAGAGGACTCCAGGAGGTGGCTTCTTCATTGATGTCCCGTATGTTCTTGGTATGTCACCTCTGTTTATCATGTTCTTCTGTAAAACAGGGATAATGATACCCCCCTGCCTACCTCAGAGAAATTTTGAGTGGATAAATTAAACATTAACAAATTATGAGCATTACAGAGGAATGTGTGCTTGATGTATATGTTTTTAATTTAGGGTGGGCATTGAGAAGGCAGCACAGCATTAGAGCCTAGTAGGTGGGGGTCTGGAGCCTGGCAGATCTGTTTGCCTGCTGACTTTTCTCTTTGTCTGAAAATGTGGCTGATAATAATAGAACCTAGTCCATAGTCCAGTAGTGAAGATTAGTAAGAATTCAAGGAAATCACCAGTGAATGGTGTATAAATGTTTGTGAATATTAGTAGTTACCATAATAATTTCTTTAGGATCCTAGGTTGTAGTTTCTTTATCATGGTGTCCTCCCCCCAAAGAACTTTGTTGTGTTCTCAAATACTGCGTAATGACTTTCTAAGAAGAGCCAGGTGCTGTCCTGAAAGTGCTGGCTCCTAGGAGGAGGCTTAAGCCTATAGGGGAATAGGAGAGGCCACACAGAGTCGCTGCCCTGGTTTTGATCCTAAGGAATGAGCAGAGTTTTACTGATGAATGGAGTCAGTGGCCAGCAGGCAGTAGAAGCCACATGCACAGAGGCTTGGAGGCGGTGGAGACTGGAGGACCTAGTGATCCAGAGAGATCCGGGAAGGCGGGGGTGGCAGGAGGGGAGACTGGACTCCATCTGGAGGGTCCTTGAATGTTGTGCTAAAGAGGTTAGATTTTTATCCCTAACATGTGGGCTGCTCTTGCAGCACATTGAGCAGAATAATGCTTATAGGAAAGGTAAATGAGCTGGCAGAAGGGAACATGATTGGGGCCAGACGTGGCTGATGATAGGCCTTCAGTAACTGGAGTGCTGTGGCTTTTCTTCTTGGCCTTTGCCTCCATTCTTAGAATGAGGAATTCGATGCATGCTGGGGAGGAGTAATGTGACCCAGAGAGCCCAGGTGGACAAGGTGACATTGGCAGTGGCTTCTGGTGTGGGTCAGGATCTGAAGGCACTGCTTTTTGTTACACAGAGGGTGGCAGGGGAGGATGGGTAGAATCGAGAGTGTGGTGAGGATGGCAGCCTCCCCAGCTTCCCCTTGGAAACACTTTCTGAAGACCTTCTCTAATCTTAAGAGGTGTTCAGAGTGCATTTGGCTGTGCATTTAGAAATCGCGCAGCCCAGCCACTCCTTCTTGACTGATTTGTTTTACACTTCACAGACATTAGAGAACACAACATAGGAAAATCATCCCATGTGGGGCATCGAGGAATGGTTACAATATGGCCCCCACCCTCAAGCTGCTTGGGCATGGGGGGAGGCCATGGTCCAGAACACTACTGCCTGAGGCAGAATGTGCCAAGTGCTCTTAGGGAGGCAAAGATTTAGGTGCCTCTGAGCAGAATGGTAGGATTGTGCCCAGAGGAGGGACATGGATAGGAAACCCATGAGCAGAGATGTAGAACTGGAACCTAGGCTTGGGGAGATAAGGCCTCTTGCACTGGAGCAGAGCTCACAGAGGGAGATTAAAGAGGAGGTCCCTTTAACCTCAATTTGGGGAGGCCCTTGTAAGAGGCTAGAATTGCTGCTGGGTCTGGAAAGCCATTCAAAAGTTTTGGTGTGGAAGTGACCACATCAGAGTTGTATTTATTTAGGAGCTTAAGCAACAGAGGCTGAATTTGTGAGACCAGTTAAGAGTCTATTGTGACCTGGCAAGCATGAGGTCATGAGTTTGATCCCTGGTACCAAAAAAAAAAAAGTTTATTTTGAGCCCAGTGTGGTGGTACATTCCTGTAATCCCAGCTGGAGAGGAAGGGAGGAAGGATCGTTGCAAATTCTGGGGTACAAAGTGAGGTCAAGGCCAGTTCAACTTCATTAGCAAGACCCTGTCTCAAAAAGACAGGAAAAAAGAGTCTACTGTGGTGATTTGGGTAGAATAAGGTGTCAGGCTGGTGGCAGTGGGTAGACAGCAGAGAAAGGGGGAAGCTAAAGAGTCAAATTAGCAGGACTGGACTGATGAGTGTTAAGTGTGGGCAAAGGAAGGCTAGAGTATGATTATTAGAATAGGGGTGGACGAAAGGAGGAGCTGGTCAGGCAGTAAGAGGAACCCTGGTAAGAAGAAAGACTCGAGGTTTGGCATTGCAAGATGTGGTTTGCATGGCCCTTCTGCTTCCTTCTGGCTTCTGTTTACCCACCATTGAAAAGGAACAGTAATGCTTGTCCCACTGGGGGATAGTGAGGACTCCAGTGCTTTACTGATGTTAGTCTTTTTATGCTGGTGATGGAGTTTGGATGTCAGACTTGGGGAGTTACCTTCTAAGCCCTTAGACATTCAGTATGGAGCTCAGGGAAGAGGATGGTGCTGGAAGTGAATGCTTCTGTAGTTTCCAAAATGACTGTTGAAGCAGAGTGTGGTGGTGCACACCTCTAATTCCAGCATACAGGAGGCTGAGGCAGGGGAATCATAGCAAGTTTAAGGCCAAGCTAGAATACATAATGATATACTGCCTCAAAACAAATGAACAAGTCGGTAAACAAAATGAAGCTACAGAACAGAATGGCTAAGTGGAGCATTTATTTATTTTCTTTTTCTTTTTAAAGATAAGAGTCTTGCTAAGTTGCTGAGGTTGGGCTCAAACTTGCGATCCTCCTGTTTCCCCTGTATCTGGGAATATAGAATGTGCTTTGGTGTCCGACTCGGGCAAGGCTTAGGAGAAAGAGAAGGCCGGTCCATGGATAACTGGAAGAGAAGGTTAGGGCAGAGGGCGGGAGGCACATCTGGAGAGGTTGGGGACAGGCAGGCAGGGTGGGAGGAGGGAGCAGGGTGGCTCGCAGTGGAGCACTGTAGGAATGGAGGAAAGGGCATGAGACAATGGCTGGAAGGTCACTGGTGACATCTGAAAACTGCGGTGTCTTCAGGAGTGGTCAGTTCAGAGCAAGTGGTGTGCACAGTCAGTAATAAGGGTCAGCTGCTCTTTGGAGATGTTACATGGTCAAAGGAAGAAGCAAGGAGGCAAATGGGCCAGGGAAGAGGGTGTGGTTTTTCCTGGGTTTTGGGGGAGGAGTGGAAACAGCATGCACCGTGGGGGTGAATGTGAAGGCGCCTTGCTGGACACAGCCAGGGAGGAGTCTGGGAAGGGTCCAGGGAGTGACAGTGGGAATTGAAACACCCCACACCTGCACTGTCTCGGTCCTCAGTAACCAGGGGTGGCACAGCCTGTCCTCTGTCTGCCTCCCCTCAGCCTAGGCTCAGACTCCTTTTTCTAGCAACTTGCCAGACATTTCACCTCAGCCAGCTCAGGCAAGAGTCTCTCTAACCCGAAGATCCTCTCCACACCCTCCTTCCCGTGTGCTTATCACTTGCCTAAACTATTAGGATGACTTTGTCCCTGGCTTCCCCCTTCCAGCCTCCTGCTTACTCCCTGGGAGACCTTTCTCATCTACCTCGATCTCATGTTACTCCTGCATCTGACCCAAGCTTCCCTGCCTGGCACAGAAGTAGTCTTGCTTCTGTCTCATGTCTGTTTGCCATACCGGCTTCCGTCTCTTGCGTGCCTTCCTGCCATTCCATGTTCCCTGTCCTGCTTCCCAGTGCCACTTCCTGGTTCCTTGATATGCCATCATCTGTCATGCTTCGTCCTCTGCTCCTTGGGCGGATATCCTTCTTCCTTTCTTGTGGGCTCATTTTTAAGCCCACATTTTTCAGCCTGGGGTCAGGACCTGCAAAGCTCCCTTGGATTCCCCAGGCTGGGCTTTATCTTCTCTCCATCTAGGTCTATAGCACAACATTCAGGCTGTACTACTGTTAATTAATTTCCTGCTTGACCCTCCCTCGGGGCTGTGGGCTTGCTCAGGGTACCTGTATTTCCAGCACCCAGCATGACACTTGGCATGAAACCCAAGAAAGTTGCTGAATGAATTGCCCAGTGTCCTGCTCGCTTGGAGGTGCTGGCACTGTCTTACCCCGTCAGGTGAGAGTGTGTGTTCTTCTCTGGCGCCACCCACTTTGTTAGGTGAGTGGTACTGGCTGGTATGTTGGCAGCCCGGTTGGTCAGGACCCTCTCTCCCGCTGATGTGTGGGCTCTTGTCACCAGATGGGACTGAGTACGGACTGAGTGAAGCTGACATGGAGGCCTCCTACGCCACAGTGAAGAGCATGGCCGAACAGATAGAGGCTGACGTCATCCTCCTGAGGGAGCGCCAAGAAGCCGGTGGCCGTGTGCGTGATTACCTGGTGCGGAAACGAGTAGGAGACAATGACTTCCTGGAGGTCAGGTGAGGAGGCCTCAGAACTGTTCAGGGGTCCCCGATGCATGACCTTGGGGGCTGTGATAGAGCCTGTGACACTTGGTGTGTCAGCCCCACTCCTTCCTGAGATGGGGAAAGTGTGCCCAGGGTCATGACAGCTTTGTTGTCTGTGCTTTGTACCTCTGGATAGTTCCATCTGGGAAGAGTGGGAGAGGCCCAGCCGTGTGTTCTGCGGCCACCATGTGGCTTGCTTTTGCTCCCATCGGCCTGTGAGGCCTGAAGCCCGGGACCTGGGGGAACCCAGGATCACTGAACAGCCGCCTCCCCGCTGGGTGCAATGCTAGGAACATTCCCGGGCTTACACAAGGGTAGCAGGAACGGCCAGCTGAGGACCAGTCTTTGGGCTCTGAGTTGTGTCTTCAGCACTAATCTGACGCGAGTGTTTGGGTCCATGTGCGCACAGGGTAGCAGTTGTGGGCAACGTGGACGCTGGCAAAAGCACGCTCCTGGGGGTCCTGACGCATGGGGAGCTGGACAATGGCCGCGGCTTTGCTCGCCAGAAGCTCTTCCGCCACAAACATGAAATCGAATCTGGTCGCACCAGCAGTGTGGGCAATGACATTCTGGGCTTCGACAGCGAAGGCAATGTGGTAAACAAGCCTGACAGCCACGGTGGCAGCCTGGAGTGGACAAAGATCTGTGAGAAATCCACTAAGGTGATTACCTTCATCGACCTGGCTGGCCACGAGAAGTACCTGAAGACCACTGTCTTTGGCATGACCGGCCACCTGCCTGACTTTTGCATGCTCATGGTAAGTGTGAGGCGATCCTGATCCTGGGGAGAGGTGTCACAGGCGGGGGTCCGAGATTAGTCTAAATTGGAGCTTCTTGCTTTGGAGTGGAACACTGAGCAAGGATGACAAGTTTGGGATCTCAGTGCCTGGTCCTCTGAGCACCGTGGCCTCCTCAGGGATGGGCTTGATCTCTCCCCTATGCTGGGCCAGGGAGGGCTTGTCTTGGTAAGACCAAAGTATCATTTGCAGACTTCTCTTATTTTCCAGAGAAGTATAGAGGAAAGTCTTTCCTGGGATTGACTTCCTGCTTTCAGAAATGTTCCTCCAGAGCAGTGGGGAAGCAGGGAGGAGGTTCTGTGAAGACGAGGGGAGCACCTCATGTCAGCAGGCTTGGGCATCAGTCAGGAGGCCCAAGAGGTGGCACTTCAGAGCCTGAAAGGGGGCAGTGTGTCAGCTGGAGCACAGGCCCTTGCTGGGCGGCTCCTGTGCGCTTGGTGCTCTGCTCACCTGATGGCACAGTACAACCAGGTATCTTGGGCTCCCAGAGAGCTTACAGTCTATCACAGTTCAATTTATTATTAGATTCACTGCAAAGGCAAGGGAGCAGAGGGCTCTGCTCGTTTCCTGTTGCGGTGCTGTCCTGCTGAGCTTCCTCCCTGGACAGTGGGAATAGTGAGGCTCCGAACCTGTACCCAGCTTCCTCACCTTCTTAAGAGAGGGAGAGGTGGAAAGAGGGGCGCATGGGAGCAGCAGTGAGCACACTTGCCTTTGGCAGTCCTTCCCAGAGCCCTTCCCGTTCCCAGTTCCTCAGCTGCTCGTGTTAATAAGTGTGGTAAACACAGGCATCTGTTCCTAGCAAACTGCCTCGAGTTGCCCCACAAACACGAGTGCTCAGGCCAGCTCCCCACACGGAGCAGGAGAGGGAGACAGAACATGTGGTGCAGGCAGGTTGGCGTCTTGTGCTCTGAGCCTGGTTCCTTCTCCCCTTTCACTGGCTCTCTAGACTGAGAACGGAGAGTGCTGTACAGGAATGAGACCAGTAGTAGATCTGTAGGGGTTCTGGGGGCAGTTGCTCTAAGGTTATAAAAACCACTTCAAAGGAAGCTTTAGGATCCTGTAACCCTAGCTTCTCAAGAACGTAAGGCAGGAAGATCACAAGTTCTTCAAGGCCAGCCTGGACAATTTAGTGAAAGCCTATCTCAAAATACAGTGAAAAGAAGGACTGGGAGCCTAGATCTTGTAACCTGAGCAATTGCTTCTAAGGTAACAATAGGTAATATATTAGCTAGTGTTAATTGCTTTTTCTTTCTTTCTTTCTTTTTTTTT
Source organism: Hydrochoerus hydrochaeris (assembly GCA_004027455.1). Lineage (NCBI taxonomy): Eukaryota > Metazoa > Chordata > Mammalia > Rodentia > Hydrochaeridae > Hydrochoerus > Hydrochoerus hydrochaeris. The sequence continues at coordinate 6,308 of PVLA01008812.1, read as the reverse complement.
TTTGAAATTCTGTGTCATTTCTATCCTTTTTTGTTTTGCTTTTTAAATTAAAAGGGGGGGTACTTAGCTCAATGGCTCAAAGCGCTTGCCTGGTAAACGTGAGGTCATGAGTTTAATCCCTGGTATCAAAAAAAAAAAAAAAAAACTGGGATGTAGCTCAACACCCCCAGTTCTGGGTTCACTGTCCTGAACCACAGAACGGAAAGTGTTAGGGCTAGAGTTGTATGTAGCTCAGGGGTAGAGTACTTGCCTAGTATGCGTGAGGCCCTGGGTTCAACCACCAAAGGCAAAAACAAATAAATGGCTTTCTATTTTATTTTTGTTTGAATTAACATGCAATAATTATACAAATGCTGGTGAGGATATGGGGAAAAAGGAACTCTTCTACACTGTTGGTGGGAATGTAAACTAGTACAGTCACTATGGAGATCCGAGGGCCAAGGATGTAGCTCAATAGCATAAGCGCCTGCCTGGCAATTGCAAGGTCCTGAGTTTGATTTCTAGTACCCCCAAAAAAGCAAAAAACACAACCTAAAGGTAGAAATTCCATTTGACCCAGCTGTTCTCCTTCTAGGTATCTTCCCAAAAGAGTTAAAAGTTACCATGTTATAGTGATACATGTATACCCATGTTTATAGCCACACAGTTCATGATGGCTAAGCCTTGATGGGGTGTGTTGGTTACTTTTTTTTTGCTGCTGAGACAAAATATCCCACATTCAAAATGAAGGAAGGAAAGGTTTATTTAGCTTACAGTCTGTGGAGGGTTCAGTCTGTAGTCAGCTGGCTCCAAGGCAGGGTGGTGTGGAGCAACAATCAAGGCAGCAGAAGACAGCAAGAGCAACAAGAGCCCAAGTGGGGGAAGAGCAAGCCTGTTTTCATCCCTTGTATTGTGTACGGCCCTCCTCAGGCCCCCTCCTAGGGCAGGGGTAGCACTGACACCCTCTCTGTGCCCTCCTCTTCTTAGGCTCAAGATGTTTTTTGGGGGGAGAACCCTGGCCCCCTGCTGAGTCACTTGCTTCAACTTCTCAAGTTGACACAGTGAACTGTATCCTAGGGCTGTAAGCGTGTGTCCTCTACACCAGGATACAGCTCTGCTGAGTTACTTAGTTAAGCTGCTAGACTTCTCAGTTTGACACAGTGTGTCAACCATTAGGCTTGGAAGCAGCTCTATTCCCATTAACAGATAAATGGATAAAGAAAATTGTGAACGCTGGAGCACTAGTCTGCCGTAAACAAAGATTAACTTGAAGCATTCAAGGGTAAATGGGTACAGCTACATGAACTAAGTCAGACACAGGCTTAAACTTTGTGCTATTTCTTTTATATGAGAAACTTAAAGATACATATGTATGGTGTGTTTTGAAAGTTTGTTTTAGTTTTTTTTCCTCCTTGAAATGGATTTGAAAAAAATATATATATGAAAGAGAGACGGAGTGCAAAATATAAGATAGATAAATAGATCTTTCCCAGATGGTTAGAGGAACAAGAAATGGAGATGGGAGGCAGGAGAAGGGGGAAAGGGATGGGAAAAACACTGACGGGCAAAGAAAATGCAGATGGACATAGAGCTTTTCAGATGGTGAGGAAACTGAGAGTTGGAGGGAGCAGGGAGGGGTGGGCAGGGAAAAAGTAGCAAAGGTGCGTTGTGGGCGCACCAACTCCCTGGTGAAGGAGACTGTGTCCTGCAAACATGCACAATGAACTTTTAATATAATGTGGAAAATTATGATATAAAACTCCTGTCCTCTAGTTCTTTTTTCTAATTGAGCTAAAGTAAGTCCTATTAATAGAATTATCTTCACCCCAGACAGTGTTCATGTTTCATTTATAGACCACGATCCAAACGTCAAAACTTGTATAGAAAACAGTGAAATATTTATGATTGTTCCTTGGCAGTCAGTTTCCAGGAAAAGCCCTCCCCCCATGTGCCCAGCGGAGCGGTAGAACACTCTCCTGTGCATTTGGGAAAAACAGCAGCTAGTGTGAGCCGGATGGCCAGGTGGGAAGAGTTAGAAGGGAAACTGCGTTGGGCAGATGGGTGAGGGGAGGCACAGGGGTACGGCTGCAGCAGCAGCAGCAGCTGATTGGACACTGTGTGGGCTTTGCTGTCACTGGAGGGAGCTCCTTGCAGTGTGACCGTGCCCTGGGATGGTACAGCAAGTTCTCCTATCTGCAATCCCCTACATGGGTACAACTTTTCTTGAATGAGTCTGAGGCGGATCCTCAGTTGGTAAAGCAGCCTCCCCCGTTTTTTTGCCTTCTACTTTATCCTTCCATTTATTATCACAGCCCTGGTTATAGTTCACCTTTTATTTCACCACAAAACCAGGGCAAACAACCCATCAAGACTTAATGCAGATCTGGACCAAATACCATTTCATCCATATTATACAATTAAAGATATTTTAGGTTTAATATTCATAGTGTTAACTCTCCTAACTTTAGTCCTGTTTTCACCCAACCTTCTGGGAGACCCAGACAACTGTATACCAGCCAACCCCTTAAATACACCCAGCATATCAACCAGAAGGCTACTTCCTACTCACATGTGCAATACTCCACTCAATTCCTAGTAAACTTTTTTCTCTTTGAAATAAAATGGATTTTTTAAAAAAAGTTCTTTTCTGACTTAATTTTATTGTAGTAAGTAACATGTTCACATGATACAAAAATAAAAGGCGAAGCCTTTTAGCGAAAAGTCTTTTTTTTTCTAGTTTCCCACCAGAAGTGGCCAGTGTTTATAGTTTCTTGTATGTGTGCCCTAAAGCATGTACTCAACCAGCAAAGGTGTGCGTGTTGTCTCCCTCTAATTTGAAAACTTGGAGAAAAATGGAAAGAATAGCATAATGAATGTCACCAATGCCCCTGCCATTTCGATTCAATAATAATTAACAGGATGTGTGTGTATTGTTTTTCTGATTGAATCATTTGCAAATGCGTTGTAAACACTGTGACTCTTCCCATCAAAAAATTCAGCACACAACTGAAAGTAAAGATTGTCTTCTGTTACTATAGTCAAGAAAAATGAAGGGTGGTAATTCCTGAGTGTCCTTCCTCCAAGATTTAATCTACATATCATCTCAGATATTCCCCATATGTCTTACATTATAACTGCTTTTTCAACTAGTAATTCAGCAGCATTGGTGCTGGAGATGGAACCTAGGACCTTGCACTTGCTAGGCAGGCGCTCTACCACTGAGCTATATCTGCAGCCCTGCTCCTGGCATACCGTGTACACTTTGCTGGGTTTCTTTCCCCTTAAAAACACATTTTAAAGAGTAACCCTTGCTTGGCATGGGTGACACATACATCCTAGCACTCAGGAGTCTGAGACAGGAGGACTGCTGAGAGTTCAAGGCCAGCCTAGACTACAAAGAGAGACCCTGTCTCATACATACACACGTACATATACATGCGCACATCCCCTTATCAGAAGATAAACATTTCAGCCAGACATAGTCATCCCAGCACTTTGACAAACTGAGGCAGGAGGATTGCAAATTCAAGCCCAGCATGGGCAACTTAGTGGCTAGTGAGACTGTCTAAAAATGAAAAAATCAAACATTGTGAAGGCCTGGGCTCAACCCGGAGTACCAAAAGAAAAACAAAAGTTTCTTTTCTGTACAGTGTTACTAGAAGAAATAGGAACAGTAACAGCTGCCATCATGCTAATTGTGTGCCGCACTTTTCACGTATATTAAGACAGCTAAACCTCTAGTGGTCTTCTAAAGTATAGATTTATTTATTTTTGTCATGTTTGCAGTACATAAAGATTACATCTGTTGTAGGGAGCTGGAACATGCTTTCTCCAATTATTGGTCCCCTTTCATTTTCAAAAGTTCTGTTTCCATTTTTTTCTCTTCAATTCTCTTTTCTCCTTCCCTTTCCATCTCTTCTCCCTCCCTCTTTTGTTTCCCTTACCGTTTTTTTGGTTTGGTTTCTTTGGGACAGGGTCTCACTCTCTGGTTCAGGCTGGCCCTGAACTCATTTATGTAGCCCAGGCTGGTCTTGAACTCACAGTGATCCTCCTACTTCAGCCTCTGAAGAGCTGGAATTAGCACTTGAGAAAGGTCTCTGCTTCGTATGATTTGTCTTTTATTTTGCTCTTTATAGTTTGGGTTTCTCATAGAAACCATGTGATGTTTAAGCTTGTGTGTCTGGTTTTTGTGCAGTTTTATGGCTCAGGTTTCATTCACTTATCTACAGATGCCTTAAGTTTATCTTTTTATGGCAGAGCAGTACTCCATTCTCTCTAAATACTCCTTATGTATTTGTCTGTTGATGCTATAAAGGTTATTTCCAAGATTTAGCTTTTATAAATTGTGCTGTTACAAACATGGATATATCCCTGCAGTATGATGGCTTTTAACTCTTTTGGGAAGATATCCAAAGGGAAATAGCAGGGTCAAACGGAATTCCTATTTTTAGTTTTTTGGAAGTCTCCACCCTGATTTCCATAGTGGTTGTATGTTCATTCCGACCAACAAGATGGAAGGATCCCTTTTTCCCTGCAGCCTTTCCAGCAGTTGTTACTATGTGATTTCTTGATGATAGATGTTCTTTCTGGACTGAGATGGAATCTCAGTATTGTTTTGATTTTCATTTCTCCGATGGCCAGTGATGTTGCACATCTCTTCATGTATTTGTGGCCGTTTGTACTTCTGAGAAGTGGCTGTTCATTTTGGTTGCCCATTTTTTCATTGGGCTTTTCATTTTGAGGGGAGGTCTAATTTTTTTTTTTGTTTTTTTAGTTCTTTGTATATTCTAGATTTTAGTCCTCTGTCCAAGGCATTGTTGGCAGATATTTTTTCCCATTCTGTAGGCTGTCTCTTCACTCTGTTGTTCACTATGCAGAAGCTTCTTAATTTGATATGACCCTGTTTGTTTATTCTCAGTATTATATTTTGTTTTTTTTTTTGAGACAGGGTCTCACAATACCATTCAGGCTAGCCTTGAACTCAGTTTTGTAGCCCAGGCTGGCCTTGAACTCATAATAATCCTCCTGCCTCAGCTTCCCAAGTGCTATGATTACAGGCATGCACCACCACACCTGACTCTCAGTATTGTTTCTTATATAATTAGGATTCTGTTCAGAAAGTCTTTACCTGTGTTTATACCTTCAAGAGTCTTACCTGTTTTATCTTTCAGCAGATTGCATCTGTTTTATTATTTAGAACTTTGATCCATTTTAATTATAATTTAGTACATAGCGAGATATACACTTCTAGACTCAGTCTTCTACATGTGGATATTCAATTTTCTCAGCACTGTTTATTACAGAGGAAGATGCTGTAGAGTATGTTTTCATGTCTGATTTTTTTATTTTTTATCATGTCCTTTTACCTTTTTTTTTTGGTACTGGGGATCGAACTCACAACCTTGCACTTGCCAGGTACGCATTTAGGCCAGTGAGCTAAATCTCCAGCTGTCATGTCTTTTTGAGACAGGGTCTCTCTTTGGAGGCCAAGCTGGCCTTCACCTCTTGAGCTCACTGTATAGTCTAGACTGGCCTTGAATTCAAGGCAGTCCTCCTGTCTCAGTCTCCTGAGTGCAGGGAATACAGGCGTGTGCCACCACTCTGGGCCTGTTATTTTATTTTTCAGGCAGAGTCTTGCTGGGTAGTTCAGGCTGGCCTTAAATCATTTGGTAGCTTAAGCTAGTCTCAAACTCACAGTGATCTTCTGACTCAGCCTCCCAAGTGCTAGGATGCAAGCATGGGCTGCCATACCTGGCCCACATGTCTGTTTTTGTGCCAGTACCATGCTTTTTATTGCTGTAGCTTTGTAATATAACTTCAGATCTGGGATTGAGTTGCCTCCTTCTTTGCTTTTGCTATTCTGGGTCTCTTCTGGTTCCATATGAATTTTAAGATTGTTTTCTCTAGATCTGTGAGGAATGCCATTGGTATTTTTCATGCAGATTGTGTAAAATAGATTATTTCTCTCTTTTACAAATGGGGACACAGAGGGCTAGGGATATTAAGCTTAATCCATTTAGAGGACTGTAAACAGTTGTTTCCCCAGACTGTCTGGTTTTGTTGTTGTTGTTTTAGTTTTGGTTTTGGTCTTTGGGTTTATGAGACTGCCTCTGGGTTTGTAATTTAGTCTGGCTTTGAACTCAATTAATCTTCCTGCCTCAGCCTTCCAAGTGCTGGGGGTGCAGGCATGCACTGCCATGCCTGGCTGGACTGTCTGATTTTATCTTCTCTTGTTTACAAGTCTCCTCATGTTTTGGTGACCCGAATTGCTGAGTGTGGGTCAAAGTGGTCTGTGCCCAGCCCAGCCCAGCTTTTTTTTTTTTTCTTTT
>PVLA01008811.1:0-83756 GCA_004027455.1 Hydrochoerus hydrochaeris | reverse complement strand
TAGAACATATAAAAAATTGAAAGAAATCAGATTCCCCAAAAAGTTAAAGATCCAATCCACAACTGGGCATCTGAGATGAATACATACTTCTCAGATAAAGAAGTACAATTACTAAATAAATATATGAAAAAATTTTCAACATCACTGGTCATTTGAGAGGTGCAAATCAAAACATCCCTGAGATTCCATCTTGCTCCAGGAATTCTTATTTTAGCCTTGAAACAAATCTAGAATAATTGCCCAAAGAACAATATAATCAAACTAATAAAAATAACTGAGGATTAAGTGCTGGAATCATCAAATCATACTAACATCTTGTGACAATGTAAAAAAGTCCAACAACATTATTGGAAATAATGCTATATAAAGGAGTTTAATAATATCAAATCTAAAGTTAATATGGGTGGTAGAATATTGTAATCAATAATTTTTCAGATAATAACTTAATATATAAAGCCACGATGGGAAAAAGTGTGATACTTCAAAATAATCAGTTAAGTCAATGAAAGTACAACAATCAATAAATTTGCATAGCTACACCAAAAGGGGATGTGTTAAAGAGAACATAGAAGAATAGTTTAATTGTTAAATAGAACAAGATATAGTAGTTGTACACCATCATGTGCTTAATGATAGAGCTTTGGAAAATATAAAACAAATCTAAAAGAAATATAGAAAGATTGTGACATATTTACAATTGTTGCAGAACAAATTTCATACTTTTGAAGAAATAAATATTTCAAATAGACAAAAATAATGACACATAGAATTTAGATGACACAATCCACAGCTCTATACTAAGTTCAAGTGCATATTTGCTTGTAACACACATGCATCATGCACATAAATTGATGATACATGAGATCATAAAGGAAATCACAGCAAATTTGAAAATGTAGGAATTATACAGGGTTCTTTATTCCATGAGTAAATGAGAAAAGAACCAAAAGATTAAATCAATTGCTATAAATCATATATAGAAACATTTGTAGAATATTTTATGCTAATAAGGAAATGATAGTTGCATATTACTTAGAAATAAGTCCATAGAGCGTTAAATATTAAAATCTTTGTGATGTGTCCAAAGCAGTTGTTAAAGGACAATTTATGGGCATAAATACAGACATTAGAAATTGAGAGAAATTGAAATCAAATGTACTAAACATAGTATTTAGGGTCCTAGAACAAACAACAGAAACAAGGGGAAAAAAATCAGACCTCAAGGGAGTGGAAGGAAGGATTTATTGAAGGTTAAAAACTGATACTAAAGAGCGAGACACATCGGCATTTACTGAGTTCCATGTCATGTTGGAATTTGGGGTGCTGGGAAAACAAGCAGCCAGCTCACTACTCTGGTATGTGGCTGTGTCCTGGCAAGCCGCAGCTGCCCCAGAGCGAGAACCGTCCGTGTTTCCTGAGTTCCGTGCCATGTTGGAACTTGGGACCTGGGAAAACAAGCAGCCAGCTCACCACTCTGATAAGGGGTTGTGAACCTTCTGGCGTGCGAGCTAAGAATCAAATATACCCACCTCCCGTTAGCAAGTGGGAACCAGAGATCTGAATATTTTTTGGGAGGATCAACGTACGCAATATAGCAAATAAGGGGGATTTCCTTCTAAAATCTCTTAGAAGGCAAATATCTATATTACTGTTTTGCTCTGTTCTGATTAATGGTATTGCTCTATTCAAAATTCTGTTTTCATAAGTTAGGTATTTCCTTCCATTTTGCTGTACCTGATTGAAAGAACAACTATTGTGAAGAAAACGAGATATACTATTGTATGTATTACTGTTATCCTGGTAACCTGCTGTGAAGTTCTGTACCAATTTCACTACAATTTCACTGTCTCAATTGGCTTTTTTCTGTCTTGTTCTTCTGTATTTTACTACCTTCAAAATAATAATAATAATAATATTTTTTAAAAAAAGATAACAAAGTAGCAAAATACCTCCAAAAACTCCCACTCCCCTGAAGCTGATCCATGGGGAGTGGATGGGGAGAAACACAAAAACAAAGCAACAGAATTATATAAGTTGATTAAAAAGTAAATAACAACAACAAAACAGATCAGTAAGGTACTGAGCAAGCTGAAATATGATATAACTAAACAGATAATGGACTTAAAAAGCAAAAGGAGGTAAAGAAAGTGCTTTAATGATATAACTGCATGTATGTTTAAGTATGTAGGATTGTTAACCATGTTGCTGAGTTTTTGTTTAACAGAACTGTTTGCAGCCTCACTGTTTGAATGTCCACTTTGTATGTTTTAATTTTGTAACTTGAACAACTATATCTGAGAAGACAATAGGTAATTTTTCAACTAGTGATTTCTCACTGTTTATTTTTTTGAAATTCTGTACTGTTTCTACCCTTTTTTCTGTTTTACTTTTTTTCCTCTTTAAATAAAAAAAGAAAATAGAAAATGGAGTCAGCAAAGAGTTTTGGGGAAAATTGAATATTGAAGTTGTACATTTTCAGTCTCTTGTCATTTTCAACTTTTGTTGTTGTAATTGCCATGTTAGTAATTGATAAGCATTTTTTAATCCTGCTTATCTTGAAAACTGGATCACTGAATGATGTGCTTTTTAAAAAAATTACTGTTGTTCATCTTACAATGGCCAGGACTTTGCATTTCCTATTTTCTGCTCCCTCAACGGAATGGCTCACTCATTCTGTTTTCCTCAACAACCCATCAACATTCCTTGGATTCCAGCTTCCTTCTTTGTAAAATAAAAGCAACAAAATAAAGTGTTTTTCTAGTTGTGTCACAGGGAAAAAAACAACAACCTGATACTAATAAAATATCAGCAAAGGCAGTGAAATTGATTAGGAAAAAGGAGAGTACACATGAACAGTATCACAATGGATAAAGTAGCTCAAAAATAGATGAAATATCACTTTTCTAAAAAAAATACAAATTAGGCCCGGCGTGGTGGCTCCCGCCTGTCATCCCAGCACTCGGGAGGCTGAGGCAGCAGGATCATTGCGAGTTCGAGACCAGCCTGGGCTACAAAGTGAGATCAAGGCCAGCCTGAACTGCATAGTGAGATCCTGTCTCAAAAAGACAAAAAACCAAACAAACAAACACAAATTAACAATATTAATTCAAGATGTAGAATGTATCCTAAATGTACTGTTTCTTTTGAAGACATGAGAAAACTAGTTAAAGTCATACTTTCATAAAAACTGTCAAGCTCGGATGGCTGTGTTATTTGATTTTTTCACATCTTTAAAAAATAGGTAAGTATTCTGTTATGAAATGGAAAGGTAGTCTTTCTCAATTAGCGTATATGATATCACAATTGTATCATAAGCCAAAGCATTTTTTCTTAAAATTACTCTTTCTTGATAGGTAAGAACCTCCCTGTCCAATATTTGTTTTCTATGTGGGTTATAAAAGAAAAATTATCAAGGGAAAGATGTCTATCAGAAATCCATACTGGTGGCTAAACTATGAAAAATACTTCTATTCAAAGCATGACCAAGACAAGGTTTCCTATCAATTCTACATTGAATATTGTATTGGAGTTCCTAGCCAATGTTATACAATAAAAAAATTAAAAGTCATATAAATAATGTAAAGAAAGAGATTAGAGTATCATTTTGATTTTTTTCAAGCAACCTGTCTAAGAAAGGGTAAGATATATCAGTTTGTTAGTTACTAAGAAAGTTCCACTGTGGCCTAATACAAAATAAACATAAAATGAGTAACTATAATAGACAAAATTATCCAATTCACATAGCATGAAACTCCAAAATGTTCAGGAAAGAACCATTAGAGTACTGGAAGACAGAATAAGACTGATTAAGAATTATCAAGACACATTATGATCATATATTAATTAAAGTAGAGTAGTACTGATGTTAAAGATTTGACTACAGCAATGTAGTAGTCTGGATAAAGATCCTTGTTTATACACATATTTTGTCAAAATAGCATTTTATATTAGTGAGAAAAAGAATGAATGCATTGTATGAAAATATTAGATGCTACTTGAGAAAAATCTATCATCCATCTATCTATCTATCTATCTATCTATCTATCTATCTATCTATCTAACTATCTATATCTATCTCTCTATCATCTATATTTTTATTTATTTGTTATGGTACTGGGTATTGAAACTAGAGTTTTCATACTGGTGTACTGAACTTACATCCCCAATTCTTAAAAAAAATTATTGTGAGTCAGGATCTGGCTAAGTTGGTCAGGCTGGCTGGAATTTGAGATCCTCTGGCTTTAAACTCCCAGAGTGCTCAGATTAAAGTTGTGTGCCACAACACTTTGCTGAAAAAAATTTTATTTTTTATGTTATGTTGCTTGTCAAAATAAGTTACAAAAACAAGACCTAAAAAGTTAAGAACATAAGCAATAGAGGTAAATAGAAGTTTGTCTCAATAAAATTTCAAGCTTCTTAAACACTGATCTCATAGAAGCAGAAAGCAGAGTATGTCCATTGGAGGCCATGTCCATTGGAGGCCAGGATGAGTATGTGGGACGGAGATGCCGGGAGTTTGGATAATCTGTATCAATCTATAGCTGTATGGAAGAAGTACTATAACTCCATAGTGTGATCGAGTTTATAACAGTTCCTTATATAGTTTATAAAGCTTTAGTTGGAAGTTTATGAGTAAAAAGAAATGATAAATGTTTAAGAAGACTGAAATGCCAATTATTCTGGTTTGATCATCACATACTGTGTACTCATGTCAAATTATAACATTATACCCCATACATATGTGCAAAAACTTCCCCTATGACAAAAGGTATTATGAACAAAATTAATAGGGTTTATGATAGTGGTAATATTTATGGCATTTATATTAAGCAGAGGATTGCTGTCTGAAATATATATAGAATCTGGAAACTAAAAAATTACTAACCCAAAAGGAAAATAATAAAGATATACAAATAGACAACTCAGAGAGAAACTAAAATGAAGAATGAACATTAAGTGTTGCTCAAGTTCACTAGTGGTGAGTGACATCCACAATAATATAAGACAAGATATCATTTTTCACTCATTTCATTGAAAAAAAGATTTATAACATTACCCTTGGGGTTGCTCCAAAGAAACAAGTTCTCTGATTCTTTGCTTGTTTTGCTTTAGAATTGTTCAGATATTTTGGAGGCAATTTCTTTTGTATCTTTAAATTAATAAATGTTTGTACCACATGGCCCAAGAAAAACCAAGAGAAACTTTTATAAATATGTGCAGGGAGTCATGTGAAACATTCTTTTTTCAGCCTCTTTGATGGCCAAAAGCTAAAAATAACTTTAATATACCTAGTAGAAGAACTAAGTAAACTATGGAAAATCATATTATGTAAGATTTTTTAAATTGAAGATTTATAGATTTGATATGGAAAGACAATTAAAATCTGTTGTTGAGGTTTGAAAGAAGCAAGCTTCAGGGTAGTATGCACAAGATATCTCAAACCTACAGATTCAAGCTTTCCTTTTAAAAGAAAATGCTATGAAATTTTTACTGAACTGAGCATGGGCATACTGTGAGATAACAGGACACTGGTTAGTGTTCTGGTTGATTCTAAAGCCAGACTCCTTGGGTTCAAATCCTTGTCCTGCCACTTGGGTGTCCCTGAGAAGTTTTCTCTGTTCTCCACCCTGTTTATCTCAGTTTCCTTTTCTGTAAAATAATGAGACAGAGATAGATAGGTATGTTGTGGCATTCCATTATAGTTTTAATTTACATTTCTTTTATGGCAAATGACATTGACAGGATTTGACACTTGTACATCTTCTTCAATGAAATGTCTGTGCTTTATTCATTTTCCAATTTGATAATTTATATTTTTACCTTACAGTTCCAAGGGTTCTTTCTATAGGCTAGATGTTAGGGCTTTGTTGAATAGATTTATTTGAAATATTTTCTCTCAGTCTGCAGCTTGTCTTTTCATCCCTTTACATGATTTTTTGAAGAGCAAAATTTTAAATTTTGATGAAGTATGTTTTATCAATTTTTCCTTTTATGATCATGTATTTGGTATCAAATCTAAGAACATTTTTCCCAGCCCTAAGTTCTAAAGATAATATTTTTTTCTCTCTAAAAGTTTTATAGCTTTATCTTTCATATTTAAGCCTGTGGCTGTGATTCATTTCAAATACTTTTTAAAAATAGTGCAAGACTTAAATTGGGGCTCATTTTTTTTCCTGTAAGGATATTTGTTTTTTTCTAATATCACTGAATTATTTCACTATCTGTATCAAAAAATCAGTTATGTATATATTGTGTGGGTCTATTTATGGCTTTCTACCCTGTTTTACATGTCTCCTTATATCAATATAACAATATCTTTTTGCATTAGTGGTATAGTAGGCTTTGATATTGGGTAGAGTGATTCATCATTCTTTAAAATTTTTTTATTCAATTTCAAGATTGTTTTAGCTTTCCTAAGATTTGCGCTTGCCCCTATAAACTTTAGAACAAGCTTGTGCACGTCCACAAAAATTCATTATGTTAGCATGACAGAAACTGCCTCTAAACTGTAAATCATTTTGGAGAGATCTTTACTATTTTGAACCTTACACATTTGGTACTGATATATCACCCTATTTACTTTTTTAAGGTTTTCTTTGATTTCATTTATTAGTATTTTGTAATTTTTAGCATATAAGTCATTGTTATATTTTGTTAAATTTGTTAAATTTCTGTCAAAGTATTTGTTTTTCCTGGAGAAATTCCAAGTAATAATGTTTTAAACTTCAGTGTCTGTATATCCACTGTAAATACACAGAGACACAATAGGTTTTTTGCTGATCTTTCATCTTGTGACTTTGCTAAAGCGTTTATTAATTCTAGTACCATTTTTGTAAATCCCTTTATATTTTCTATGTAGATAATAATGTCATTTTCAAATAAGAATGGTTTTTATCTTTGTCTTTGCAATTTTTACATTTTTTATTTCTTCTCATGTTCATATCACGGAGCACAATGTCCAGGACTGGATTCACTAAACGTAGTAAGAATGGGACATCCTTGCCTTGTTCCTGGCCCTACAGGGAAGTAGTCTGTTTCATCGCTAAGTATGGTGTCATTGTGGTGTTTTTTTCTTGTTGTTTTACATTATTTCTTTGTGGATGATCTTTATCAAGCGGAGGTGGTTTTCCTTTATTCCTAAATGGCTGAGAAGTTTTATTCTAAATTGGTATTAGATCTTACCAAATGTTTTTACTTTGTCAATTGATATGATCATGATTGTTCTTCTTTAATGTGATGAACTGCATTGGAAGATTTCAGCCTTGCACACCTGGAATAAATTGTATTTGGCCATGGTATATGATTATTTTAATATATAATTAGTTTTGGTTTGCTACTTTTTTTTGTTGAGGATTTTTGTGTCTAAATTCATGAGAAGTATTAGTCTATGATTTTATTTTCCTTTAAAATATTCTCATGGTGTTGGAGATTTAGCTCAGTGGTATAAACACCTGCCCGTGAAGTGCTAAGTTGTGAGTTGGGATCCCTGGTACCAAAAAACAACAACAACAAAAAAAAACTAAAACAAACAAACAAACAGAACTAAAAAGTTTCTCATAAGGTTTTATTTAGTATTGGCTAGTGGGCTTGTAAAATGGGAAAATGGTCTATCTTCTGCTTCTAGGGTAGATTGCATACTGTTAATTCTTCTTTAAATGTTTGGGAGATTTTCCAGTGATGATAAGAGCCTGGAGATCAGTTCTTCCCTCTCTCCTTCCCTTCCTCCTTTTGTTCTGTTTCTCTCTCTCTCTTTGGAAGATTTTACAGTATGAACAAAGCTTATCCATTGACTGAGTTTTGTTTATGAGTTTTGGAGAACTGATCTACTTTTCTCTCAGTTGTCAAATTTATGAGGAAAAAGTTGCTTGCAATAGTCACTAATTTAAAACTGGTTCAAAGATCTATAGGGATATCCACACTTTCATTTTTGATGTTGGTAGGTCATGTCTTCGTTCTTTTTATTTTTGATTCTTACTAAAGGTTTGTTGATTTTTATCAATTTTGTCAATCAGCTTTGTTTCATTGATTTGCTCTACTGTTAGCCCACTCCCTTTGATTTCTGCTTTGTTATTTATTTATTTTCCTGTTTTCTTCTTTTGCATTTTTGTTTTGTTTTCTTCAGGAAGATCCATAGATTATACATTATAGGCCTTTTTTCTTATATATACATTTAGTATTATAAGATTTTCTTCTATGAGTAGTATTGCCTTAGCTATGTCCCATATAGTTTGATGTGTTATATTTTCTTTTTATTCAATTCTATGCTGTTAAAATTAATTTCCTTTGAGGCTTCATCATTGACCAGTGATTATTTAGAAGTTTAATTTCCCCCTTTTAAAATTTTTTCTCATTGCCTTTTTTACTTTTTCTTAGTCTAGTTTGATTTTGCTATCGTCAGAAAACACACTGTGTAATTTAAATTCTTTCATATTTCTTCAGGTTTATCTTTATGGTCCATAATTTGGTTTACCTTGGTGCGTCTTTCATAGGGCTTTGAAAACAGGGTGGAGTAGTATATATAGTCTATGTTTTCTACCAGTGAGTTTTGTATCTGTGAACCCAAACATAGATTAAAAATATTTTAAAAATATTTGTATTGAACATGTACTGACTTTTTTTGTTATTAACCCATCATTCATTAAATAATATAGGATGGCAATTATTTATATGACATTTATATTGCATTAGGTATTATAAGAACTGTAGATCTGATCTGATCTGATCTGAAGTATAAAGGAGGATATGTATATACTATTTATCAATACCATTTTATACAAGACACAGGAACATTCATGAATTTTGGTACCTGTAGGGTTTTGGAACCTGTCCAACAAGGTTAATATACTTGATGGTTGATTGTGTTGTCCAGATCACTTCAGTTCTTTCTGATTTTCTGTGTAGCAGTCTTATGAGTTATGGAGGATGTGAATTTCTCCAACTATATGTGGATTATCTTATCTTTTTGTATATTCACCTTTATCAGATTTTGATTTGTATATTTAGAGTTTTGTTGTGTATACATCTACAATGTTATGTCTTCTCACACAATTGATTTGTTGTCTCTTTTTGTTGAGCAATTTACTGTAAATTCACTTTACTGATACTAATATAGCCACTCTTGCTTTTTAGAAATTGATATTTTAATTTTTATTCTTTTATTTTCAACACATTTATGCTGTTAATTTGAAATAAGTTAGTTATAAGTAGAATGTGACTGGGGCACAATTACTTTATGCACTCAATCACTGAATTTTAATTGGTATATTTGTATTACTTTGTTTTATTTTGTTTTTTCTTTCCTCTGTTTCTTCATGCTTGTCTCTCTAATGGTGACTTAAACATTTTTAATTATCTTGGCTTATAGTACTTTTCATATATAATTTTATTTTTTGTTGCTATGACTATACAAACATTGACATGTGACTTATGTCTTTTTAATGTAGACTATTAGAAACACCTTATCACTTGAATAAATACTGGAAACTATACATTTAGGTCATTTTAAGTGGTATCCTAACATTTAAATATCATGTCTTGGGGCCTGGGGGTTAGCTTAGTGGTATAAGCAGCTGTCTGGCAAGCATGGGGTTATAAGTTCAATCCCCAGTACTCCCCCCTCAAAAAAATCATGCCTTTATATCTTTTATATCTTTTTTTGAAATTGTCATATGTGATTTAAAAAATAACTCACAAAAAGAGCAGGGTTTATTATATTTAGCCACACTTGTGGTTTTTCTATTTTTTTCTTCCTTCTTGATGTTCTGAGATTTCTTCTATTATTTTTTCATTTCTACTTGAAGAATTTTATGTAGATATACTTTATGGGTAGGTCTGTTCTTTTAAATTCTCTTAATTTACTTTCCTCTGAGAATTTCTTTATTTCCCTATTATTTCCAAAGGATATTTTTTTGCGAGGATTGGACTTCTTAGTTAATAAGTCTTTTAGCACTTGAAAATGTGCCATATTTTTCTGGTATCCATGATTTCAAATGAGCAATCTTAAAACATTCAATTTGGCATTTTCTTTTGGTAGTATTTTCATTTTTCTCTCACTGATTTTCAGATTTTTCTTTGTCTTTCTTTTCAAAATTTGGGTTAGGATGTGTTTTCAACAGAACCATTTTTGGGTTTAACTATTTGGAGTTTGATGCTTTTTGGAATCCCTGTACTTACATCTTTTGCCAAATCTCGGGCCTTTTTAGTCATTACTTTGAATGTTCTTTCAGGACCAAGCTGCTTGTCATCTTCTGGGACTTTCCTGCTACAAAGGTTGAGTCTTTGATTTTGTCCACACATCTCTGTCCATTTTTTCCATTTGTTTTCTTTATGTTGTTCCAAATGGGTAGATTCCCATGGTCTGCCCTTGGGTCTACTGACTTGCTCTGCCATCCCCATTTATTATTGGATTTACCTAGCAAGTTCTGTATTTCTATTATTCAATTTTCTATTTCTATAATTTATATTTCATCCTTTTTAAATGAACTATATTCATTCACTCAATTTTACTGATTTTTCTAACTTTTCATCTGTTTCAAAACGATGTGTAATTGCTTGTGGAACCACTTTTATGATGCTTACTTTGAAACCCTTGTCAGTTCATTTTAGTATTAGGCTTGCTACCATTTGGGGATTTATGGATTGTCTTTCATTCAAGTTGCGATTTTGTTGGTTGTTGATATAAGTGACTTCTGATGGTATCCTGAACATTTTGGCTTTTATTTTAGAAGGTCCTGGATGCTATTTGAACTTTAATGTTAACAAGCAGTCACTCTGTTTAGGTTTAGGTTTAAAGTATAGGCTCTGGCCTACCTTTGGGCTGTGGTTTAATTGTTTTGATTGGCTTGGTTTGCCCTCTGCCTTAGGAGTTTGGTTCCTGCTTGTTCTAAAATGGGAAGAAAAATTTTCCCTGGGCTGGCACATCTTGTAAATCCTTTTGGAAAAGGGTTTCTTACAAAGCAAAGCAAAACAAAACAACCCCCTCCCCAAAACACACACACACACACACACACACCTGCCACACTGGGAACTTTGGAGAGGTGTGGGTTTCCCCAATTCTGTCAGGGATGGAGAGAGATTTTTGTACTGTGTGACTGTTATGGCAAGATCGTTTATGACTTCATAGTATCTCTGTGTTAGAAAGGAATATAGGCCCTGTGAGGAAAAAGATTTATTGTTGATCTAGGGTTACATTTTATGCTATGAACCTCTTGCTAGTGCCTCTAGGTAGAGATTACATGGTGCCTGAGTGTTGGGTGGGAGTCACAGGCATAACACCTCAGTTAGCTTTTAATCTTTTACTTCAGCTCTCCACCATGCATTATGGAGGTAGAGAACTAACCCATGTTGAGTGAGCACTATCCTATCTTCCTGGGGGAGGCACTCATGAACAGAGAAGAGGGTTGCCGCTCCTCTGAAGACTAATGCCTGAATCTACACTGTTTAACACATTGGCCACTGGAAAAAAATGGTGGGAAGCAATCCAGTTGACTTCTTCTAACATAGCTCTTGAGCCAATGTTTGGCAGGCATCCAGGGGTGCCCCATCCAATCTTAGCACTTCCTCAGTCCTTCTCACATCATTTTTTGTGGTTCTTTACTGAGTGTATGTTTTCTTTCTCAATCAACTTTTATCTTCCCTTTATATTTCATGAAATTCTCCTGCCTTCTGGTCTACTGAGAAGCTCCTTTTCTGTATTTCAGAGCAGTATAGAAGGGGTACTTGTGTCAGGTATCATGTGTCATATACTGATGGTGATACATTCTGAGAAGTATGTCATTAAATGATTTTGTTATATGAATATTTTAGAATGTACTTATACAAACCTGGATGAGTATGGTCTGCTAGCTGCTGAGGTGACTTAGTGTAGCCCCAGAAATGTTGGTTATATCTAATCAGGTTAGCAAAGACAGAGAGACAGAGACAGAGAGAACAGAGAAATAGAGATGGGCAGAAAGAAGGAAAGATATAGAAACAGAATAATAGAGACTGAAATACAATTTACTGTTATCATCATTAAAAGATACGCAGTCCATGTTGGACCAAAATGTCATTATATTTCAGATTGTGAGAGTGGAAGTTGAGCTTCCCATCTTTGTCTAATCTCTTTCATAGTCCATTTTCTCAAATTTTTTAGAATGAACATGCAATAGTTTGATATCAGTAAAATGTATGAAGATGATAAAAACTATTTTTCATTTTCCTGGCTGTATGTTGCACATTCTGCTATGGACAAATGTTCAGCGCCCTCATCTTGAAGAGATCACTGAGAAGGAGAAATATGTGCTTTGGAAAATGTCTCCCAGGTAGTGGAAGGCATATCTATGCTTGTGGGGGCACAGGTTTGGGACTTCCCACTGCAAAGCTGGGCTCACGCTCTGAAAAGGTGTGTGCAACCATTGATTGTTGTTTCCAAGTCTCACAGGAGGGGCTAATCCTTCCCCTTCTTCAAATTGCCAGTGTGTGCAAAATGCTAACACTACGCATTTAAGTGACGTATAGATCAGAACAGAATCATAGCTTGATGACATAAATTAAAGTAATTATATTCATTAGCATGATAAAAAATATGCAAACAAATGTTTATTAAATGCAACCATACATCAATTCCAAAGGCTTTGGCGTTGTTTATGTCTTTGTTGCTGCGGCATTTCGTCAAAGGTGGCCTGTCATGCTGAACTTAATTGACACTAATAGCAGTGGAGGAAGGAGGAGCCAGCCCAGAATATCACATGGCTGGGTAAGCTCAGGAGGGTTGAGGGTTTGCTACCAGGCCTCACAGAGATTTTCCATAGCTGGCCCTGATATAGCTGGGGAAGGAAGCCCGGGTCTCCCCATGTTTAATGGCGGCAGCACTGCCCACCTTACTGAGATACTGAGGATGCACAGGCAAGGGTCTGCAGTCACTTTTGCCTACTATCAACACCTGATCTGATAAAAGGGACCTCTTTTCTGTAAAATTACATGTCTTCCCAGCTGTTGTCACCTCACTGGCAAATGAAAGTGCTTGTTTGTGTTGGGTGTTGGCTGGGGAACCTGGCAGGCTGCTCTCACAAGGCATCTTATTTTCACTGAAAGCATCTGAATACTACCTAGAAGCCTATTCACAAAAAGAGCAGCCTTAGCTGGGATGCGCTAGTACATCAGGACACTTTCTTTGGCCATGAGTATTAGCATATCACAAATTTGCCTGAGTAAAGCTCCTATCTTTGGGGAATACAGCCAGTAATTGTTACCGTTGTTTACCACGCCCTGAATGGTGCTTAGAAAAAGCCATGCTGGAAGCAATTTGAGTGCTGTGTTTGTCTTCTATCTGGTGTATGTTGAGTGTGATGCAGGTGGAGAGGGAGGCCGTGAGAAGTGTGGGGAAAGGGATATAGACAATGTGTGAGCAGAACAGGTAACCCAGGGAAGAGATCGGGGCTGCTCATTGCTTTCCCTTGGCTCTATTTTTGTGCCTCTGCATTATACTTCGAGTTCTATGAAAATCACAGCCTTAGTCAGGAGGATCTGGCTCTGGTGGTGGATAATTTGGAGTATCATTCAGGTTCATCCATCCTTTAGGACCTAGGTTTATCTCCTAGTCAAAAGGGGCTGTTGAGTGACTTACACCATATCATGAATCTGTTCTTTCTGATTCTTGTCTCTGATGTTCAGAGACATGCTGTCTGTTCAGCTTGACTTTATGGGTATCACCAGTGCCCCTACCTCTGCCCCTTACAGGGAAAAGAGGTTGGAGAGAGCAAAGCTTCTTCATCTTGAGAAAATTTTTCCCTTCTTGAAAAGGAGCCAGAAATGGAAATGCTGGAGTTTGGGTGTCTGGAGTCACTAAGGCTCCCACACAGGCACAAGAGAAGCCCTGGGAGTTTGGTTGGACTTCCTGGGGCAACTCGGGGATGACCACTGCAAATCTTCATTTCTTTTTCCCTTAAAAAGGGAGCTTGGGTAATTTATTTCTGTGGGGGTGGTTTACATGGGGAGGGAGAGAACAGATGTTAAAAAAACAAAGGAAGGCACACCACTTTCATTTCTGAGCCAGTGGTGATCAATTTTGTATACTTTATTGCCTCACCCATGTTTTGGGGATGGATATTTCAAACCATTTCAATCAAAGGTGGGGCTACTCTAGGCTCTAAACAAAGGCCTAGATTTATTTTTTTTCTGGCAGCACAATCCTCAAAGATTACACTTGCTGCAACATTTTTAGCCACGTCAACATTCCTTAGGAAATACAAATATGGGCATTATTTCATGGAGATGGCACTGGGTAATATAATAAAATGGATTTATTTCATCTTAATTTATTTAAAATGTGCATAGACAGAACTGGGATAAAATCCATGAGATGAAATATCTCGTTTGCATGAATATATTGAAAAATTCAGCCACCTTCTAAGCCAAAAAAAGAGGCAACTTTTTTTCCCTCCTCAGAATAAGAAGAAGAATAGGTACTCTTTTTAAAACAAGGAAATATAACCTTGACAGAGAGAAGTGATTCATGCCTAATAGCTCCTGTGAAGGTGTGAGGGATGAGTGTGGAGGGCAGTGAGTGTGGGTTGAGGAACTGGGAGAGAGGCAAGGTTGTAGTTTTGCAGGGAAGGCTGAACTAGACCTCAAGGGTGGGGTAGCGTGAGTGGTTTGCATTTCCTGAGGGGCTGGCTGGTCATGACGGGTGCATGTTCACCTTCAGCTTCGCCTTCCCCTGGGTTTCCCTAAGTCTCAGAAGGACCTAATGGTGGAGAACATTACAGGTGTACATGGCAGGTGTATCTTCCCCTTTGGGGGCTGCAGCATAGCATGCTTTTTACCAGATGCTGTCCCTCCCAGTCTGCCATGTTGAGGATGCATGGTAGACACTGAACTCATTCATGAGGGTAAGAGTCTGAGCATCCGGTGCTCTCTCTCTGGATCTCTTGCCATTGCTTCTGTGAATCTGGAAGACCATTTCCATTCTCTGACTCTTAATGTGACAGAGTCAGAGTAGTTGAGGTCAAGTTTGCACTGTATCACCAAAAATCTGTATTATCTTGTGCAAGTTTTTTTGCTCTCTGAACCCCAAGCTCTTCATATGCAGAATGATCTTGCTAGCATAACACCTATGGGTTTATGTTTGCTTTGATGCTGCTCAGCAGAGACACAGCAACTGACCTTGGAGACTCTCACTTATAGATGCAGGAATACACCAAAGAGCAGGAGGCTGGGACCGCAACAGATAGCATGAGCCCTGCCTGCATTGTTCTTTAACACCATCAAGTCCAGTGCTACTAAATCTTGACCTGTAAGTCTCTGGGGACAGTCTGGAAAGAGTGGAAAGAGGGCTTTTTTTTCTCTGAACAAAGAGGGTAAGTTTGCAAGCTTTTTCTACACTGAAAAAGCTACCTCCATTCTTGCTCTCCTTGGGATACCTAAGCAGATCTAGGTAGCATTTCACAGGTTGCCTTCTACTGAGAAGCAAGGTCACTATTAGTACCCAATATCCTGAAGATCCACTTAGAGAAACTGAGGCAGAGAAAGGGGTGTAGCTTTGTTCACTGCCTCATGACCAATTAATGGCAGAGTCAAGGCCACCATCTGGGTTTCTTGCCCCCCAACCTGCTAGGAGATGGAAACCCACAATGCAAAGAACAAAACTGGGGTTTAAAAAATAATGTAATAGTTTCTTATGATTTTAAGAATTATTATGCCTTATAGTGTTTGATGTTAGATCCTAACGTTTTCCTTGGGTCTTGTGCTTTGAGGTGGGAAGTCAACCCATGTTAGAGTGGAGTCATATGGATTCCTTTGTACTTTCCCTCTTCCAAAAAATAATCAAACTGAGAAAGAGACAAAATTCCTTTTAGTTGTACTATTGTTCTCCAGATGCCTCTACTTCCATTTCTTCAGGGGGAGAGACCACGACTAAATAGCAGATAAAAAAAATCAGAAAAGCTGTATGGTGACACTGGAACCTCCTCGGGCCTAGGGTTGGTAATTTATGAAAGATTCATTTGATGCTTCTGACAGTGATAAGCTTTCAGCCTCAGTCAGTGTTTACTGGAATAGCTCACTGTGGACATTTTGTCCTTTTTACCCTACTTGTGTAGAATTCTGGGACCACCCAAGGAATGCATGCTTACACCATCATCCTGGGGTATCTTTGGAAGCCTGAGTTTTGTGGCAAAAGCAGGAAGAGGGAAGATTCAATCTGTGGGGACCATTTCAACTGGAGGGACACTTGAGCCCCTGGCACTATGAAGACTGTTTCACCTGTCTGGAGCATCTGTTCTGAGTGACCATGACTCTGGTTACCTGACACCCTCTTTTCCTCATTCTTTTCCAGGAGTGGTATCAGTTATAGGGCTCCAAAGCAGATGTCTGGTTTCCTGGGTCTGTGAACCAAACAACTCTGATGAACACAAACAGGCTCTTGATCATCTCTGCTGTGGTGGCTCCAGCACACCTTCCATTAATAAAGTGATAATGTTTTCCTATTGAGGTCAGACCTGAGTGGGGCCGGAGGCCAGGCTGAGCACCTGTGTGGGCTGATTAATGGAAACAGAAGTCTAGCTGGTCCAGGATGTCCAGAGCTTCAGATGTGAATTTCATATGGGTGCACCTCAGTTGCTCAAGTTCAGCCACTGGTAAGGGGGAGCTGCTGCTTTAATCTCTGGGGGCAAGTGTGAGCTCAGAGAGGAGAAATCACAGCATTTTCAGTTCTTATCAGGGGAGATCTGGGGCTCAGTCTGGAGTGTATTGAGCTGGGGTGTACACTAGGTGACCATATAATTTATGTGTAAGCCCAGAACTTTTTGAGAGTGATCATTTTGAGTGCTAAAGGAGAGCTATATGCTAATTAAATGAAGACTGTCACTATGTAACTAGAAAGAAATGGTTTTGGTATTACTCAATGATTGTTTCAATCACCCCTCTTTCTGTGTCTTAAGAAGTTGGAATCTGGTACCAGCATGAACATGGAAGGCCTGGGCCAATACACAGGGGTTTTCAGGGTACTTCCTGATTTTTAAGGCTTGGGTCACCAAATGACTTGCCCCAGGATGTGGAACTTGGCATCCTGTTGTGTGTGTTCTCTCTTCCTGGGTGGAATGAATTTTATTTTATTTTATTTTATTTTATTTTGATGGTGGTGCTGAAGATAGAACTTAGGGACTTACATATGTTATGCAATGCTCTGCCACTGTGCTATGTCCACATCCTAAAACGGTGAGTTGGAAATGTGTGCTGGGGTTGTTCTTTGCCTGCAGTTGACTATAATTGCCTCAAGTGTGGAATCTCTGTTCTACTCATGAAGTTCATGGTTTCTGGGGTCAGACATACCTAAGTTTTTGTTCTGAGTCACTTGTTAGCTGGAATACAAATCAAATTATTTAATTCATTTGAACTTCAGTTTTCTTAGCCACTAAATGGGGGTATGAATGAATCTATAGTAGGAGTAGGAGGATTAACATGATAATTATGATGTGTACATGCAATTCACACTCCATTGTTATTTAGGGTAATGTCTCATGTCTAGAAGATGTTCCACTTTTAAACTTAAAGAAGGTATAACTTATTTGCTTCCCTTTGTATTTAATTTCTTGCTTTGTTTTGATCTTTGTTTTTTGAGACAAGGTCTTATCTTAAACTGCAGGATACTGTTCAAGGCTTTGAACTTGTGATCCTCTTGGCTCAGACACTCAAGATCTGGAATTGTAGGCATGTAATACCACATCTGGATTATGTTTAATTAAATTTAAGAGCTAAAATGTATATGATACATCATTCATATAGGATACATATATAATTAACCAAATAAAATATGAACATTTATTCAAGTATTTGGATGTGGTGGGCCTCCCAAAGTCATGTTGAAATTTGGTTGCTGCTATGGTGGGGTTAGGAACTTGGGCTTTGGGGGTGATAGGGCCCTGAGGTCTTTAGCCTCATGGGTGGAATTAAAGTGGTTACAAAAGGTGAGTACAGCTCTCTTTTACCTTTGCATTTTACCCTACCATGATGCAGCAAGAAGGCCTTGGGAGATGGTAGCACCTTAATTTTGGACTTCTTGGTTTCCTTAATTGTTTGCCAATACATTTCTGTTCACTATAAATTACTCGATATCTGGTATTTTGTTGCAGTAAAACAAATAGACTAAGATAGAAATTGGTACCGAGAGTGGGCTTGTTGCCATAACAAAATAACTAAAAATGTGAAAGTGGCTTTGGAAGTGAATAATGGGTAGAAGCTTGAACAGTTTTTGAAGTGAATGCTGGAAAAGACCCACATTTTTCGGGATAGAGCATTAATGAGGATTCTGGTGAACACTCAGAACACAACAGCTGCAGGGAAAGTCTGGAAGTTCTTAAAAATTACTTAAGTGGTTACCACCAGAATGCTGGCAGAACTGTGGACAATGAAGTCCCTTCTAATGAGATCTTAGATAGAACTGAAGAACGGGGTATTGGAAACTGGAAGAAAAGCTATTCTTGGTATAAAATGGCAGAGCACTTAGCTGAATTATATTTGTGCTCTGGAATTTTAAGGAAGGCAGAATTTAAGATTAATATACTAAGAAATAGAAAGTACCCAGCCTGGACATGTAAAGACAGAGAAAGTGTGCTTAGGAGGGAACATCAGGAACATGGTCAAGATGACCTTCACTTTTCTTACTGAAGAGACAGTGAGGACATAAGGGAGCAGGATCTGTTCATCAGGACAATGGGAGAAGGGTCACAAAGGCACTTTCAAGGTCTTTGAGGCTGTCCCTCCCATCACAGGCCCAGAGCTCTGGAGTTCCAAGAGAAGAGTGATTTAGGAAGATAGGCCCTGGGTGCCTGCCATGGGTTTGCTGCCCTGTGCTGCCCTGATACTCTGCTCCCTGCACTGCGGTGGAAAGATCCTCAGCTGCTCAAACTGCGGCTCAAATGGGCCCAGATATGATTTGTGCTCATCCCAGAGGGCTCACGTGGTGATCCTGGTGGTGTTCACCTGGTTACTGCTTCTTCAGATTTGCAGAGGCATGGCTTTCTCTGCCTGGATTTCAAAGGACATCACAGACAGTTGTGGAGCCCAGACAGAAGTGTGTTATGGGAAGGTAGCGCTGCAGAGAGCCCTTAGGAGGACGATGTTGAGTGGAGCCATAGGGGAGGGTCTGCCCTGAGACCCCAGAACTGTGGAGCCACCAGTATGCAGCACGTCCTGGGGAAGCTGCTTGCACCAGACTCTAATTTGGGAGAGTGGCATGAGCAGAACTCGGGCAGGCCGTGCAAGTGGGGCTGCCCAAGACCTGGAAGCCCCAGCCTTGCCCCAGTGTGCCTGGAAGATGAGCATGGAATCACGGGAGATCATTTTCAAGCCTTATATTTTAGCATTTTTTAAATTGGGTTTTGGACTTACTAGGGATCTAATTCCACTTTCTTGTCTTTTTTTATCATTTTGGAAGAGGGATGTTTATCCTATACCTGTCCCACCTTTGTCTGAGGTTAGAAAGTGTGACATGTATACCTTCAAAGGCTCATGCTTGAAGGAGAATATGTCTCAGAGCGAGCAGAACTTTGAATTTCACCCATGTATGATTCAGAGACTCTGAACTTTGGACTGCTGGTTAATTTGGGATGAATTAAGTCTTGGGGCTGATGGGATAGAGGGAATGTGTTTTGTATTTGAGAACAACATGAGTTTGGGGAACCAGGCAGGAAACTATATCTAATTGTTTGCTGCCTCCCAAACACCTAGTAAAATTTGGCTGCTATTGTAGCGGAGTTAGGAGGTGAATTCCGTGGAAGGTGATAGGGACTTGCAGGCTCAGCCCCAAGGGTAGAATCTGTGTCATTATAAAAGGTGACTTGGGCCTCCTTTCACTTCTTTGCAGTCTGGCTTCCCCATGTGATAACAAAGCAAGAAGTCTCTGGATGTTCCAGCCTCCAGAACTGTGAGTCAATAAATTTCCATTCACTGGAAATTACTTAGTGTCAGATATTCTATACGTGCTGTTTAACAAAAGTACTATTTAACAAAAACAGGGTGAGAGAAAAAAGGATCCAGGTTTGCAACGTGGTCATGCAGTTTAAAATTGGGGGGGTTGCCATGGGCTCCATTAAAAAGTGACATTTGAGCAAAGGCTAGAATGAGGTGAAGGCTTGAGCCTAGGTCCCTCTTTCATGGAGATGATTCCTTTCTCATCTTGCCTGGATTCCCAGGTTCCTGGAAACCTCTCCAAGTACTATAAATAAGAGCAGACTTTCCTCACCCTGTCAGTACTAATGCAAGACCAACATGTGCTAGAAGCCCCCAAGCAGACCCTAACAAATTAGCATGAAATTGCTTCCTTTCCTAGTTAAAAAACAAAAACCGGAACCAAAACCCCATGAGCTGGTTTCCTGAGCATTGGATTAGGACAGGGAACAGAACGGTGTTCCTTCAATACTGGGGCCTGATTTTATAACCGGATCCATGGCACAGAGAGTGACATCCACTGTTGTGATGAATGGGCTATTGGCAACAAGAGTGATGGGCTGATCTAGGCTTGTAGAAGCAGTTTTTTTTGTTGTTGTTGTTTTGTTTTTTGTTTTTTTAGAGTACTGGAGATCAAACCTGGGACTTTTGCAATGATCCACACTCCGTTCTAAATTGCTCAGTGTCGTGCTCGCTTCAGCAACACATACACTAAATTTCTCAGCGTCTCTGCCTGCTCACATTCACTTTGCTCTATTTTCTTGTATTTTTTTTGGCCTCCTCTTTTCTTGACTGGGTGGTCTAGATTAGTTTCTAACTAAGCTCTTGCATCTCTTATCTTTTAAACAAGTCATTCTTGGTTATGTCTCTCCCCCGATCATTTCCTTAGTTTTTATCACCTTAACAAGTGTAGATGCTTACAGGAGAATTGGAGAATTGTCTTCATGTGCCATCTTCACATCTTTGTATTTTTCCTTCCCCTAACTGGGGACTGAATTTCTCTCTCTTTTTTTTGTCTTCCTCCTCCTCCTCCTCCTCCTCTTCTTTCTCTCACTCTCTCTGTGTCTCTCTCGCTCTCTCCCCCTTCCTTCCCTGTTTCCCTCTCCCCCTCACTCCCTACTAAGGCTTTCACACTGAGCTGCTGAGCCACACCCCTAGCATTTAAAAAAATTACTGTGAAACAGAATCACTCTGAATCACTAAGTTGCCCAGGCAGCCCTCCTGCCTCAGCCTCCTAGAGTGCTGAGATTACAGGCACAAGCCACCATGCTAGTCTCATTCTCTTGTTTTAATTTTTAGAGGCTAACCTCTCTTCCTGTACCTCACTCAGAAAACTTGTCAAGGGTCCTGTTTTAGTCCCTTTTTTCCCTTTGCTGACCTCTTCTCTTTCACCTTCTTTTCCTCTTCCCTCTGCCTTCCTGCATTAACACAACTGACCTCTCTTTTCTTCTGCCTACCGTGACAGCTTGAGCACCTTCTCCCGTTCAGTAAGTGTCATTTCCAGCCTGCCTGGCTGGCTTGCCTTTCTTCGTTCAGTTCTAAAGTGTTGGTTTTCTCTGGAACTTAATGTTGAATCCTCCTCTCTCCGGATGTCTTATCTCAGCTGATCACATTCCTCTCCTTGGTTTTAAAATCCTTTTACACATGACTCCCATCTGGGCTCTGGACTCTCAGATCTAACCACTCTTCTGGAAGCCCCTTTTACACTCAGTATCATGCGACCAAAACTTAAATCCTTTTTCTTACCTCAAGACACGTACCACTAACAAGATACAAGGCCTTGTGTCTGAGGTAGTTAATTTATAAAAGATAAAAATTTATTTAGCTCATGATTTTGGAGATTTAAATCCACGATTGGGTAGGGCATTGCTTTGGACCTCTGATGAGGGTGCCAGAAACCCGTGACAGAGATAGGGAGGGAGGGCCTGGGGTCCCACAGTCTCTTTTGAGGGTGCACCTCCACTAACCTAAGGACCTCCCAGCAGACCTACTCTCCTAAAAGCCCGCAGTACCCCCAGTACTGCCACCCATGGGCCAGACTTTCACACATGGACCGTCAGGGGCTGCATCGAAATCACAGCACTATTCTTAACCCCTGTGTTTCACAAAACCTATATTCATCCAGTCAGTAACCTTTGCCTTAGGGTATGTTCACTTATCTTTCATTCATTTTCACAATTTCCCGTTATTTCTCATTACTGCTGAACATTCTGACTAGTATTTTTGCCTCTGTCTTGTTCTCTTATAATTTGTTTTCTATGCAGTGACCACCATACACTTTAGGCCATGTGCTTCATTTGCTTTCATCCTAGGAGCCTTCCTGTCATATCTAGGATAGGGTTAGGAAACCCTAACATATTCGTGCCTTCTTCTCCAGCCACACCTTCTATTGTCTGCACTTTACCCCTGTGATAGTTTGGATGCTACGTGTTTCCCCAAAACCCGTGTATTAAAGCTTGGTCCCCAGCTTGGTGCTTTTTGAGAGGTGGTAGAACCTTTGAGAGGCATG
The DNA here is from genome assembly GCA_004027455.1 of Hydrochoerus hydrochaeris. NCBI lineage: Eukaryota > Metazoa > Chordata > Mammalia > Rodentia > Hydrochaeridae > Hydrochoerus > Hydrochoerus hydrochaeris. The sequence continues at coordinate 61,321 of PVLA01008811.1, read as the reverse complement.
GCATCTTGGGAGGTCTTTGGCTTACTGGGGCCATGCTTTTAAAGGAGACTGTGGAGTCCTGGTCTGTTTTTCTTAATTCCTTTGGTTTTTTGACTCTGAAGTATGCAGTTTGCTCTTCTGTGTCCCTCCTTCATAATGTGTTGCCTTTCCACAGGCCCAAAAGCAATGGGACCAACTGGCCATGGACTGGAACCTCCACACATCTGAGCCAGAAAAACCTTTCTCTCTTTATAAGTTAGTTATCACAAGTGTTTTTATAGTGATGGAAGGCTGACTAATGTAACCCCTGCTGTCCTTTCTTCAATTCCAGTACCACCTGTCTTTTCCTGGAAAATGATGTCTCCTTTACATGGTGAACCTTGTTATCCTTCTGACTTTGGCATAAATGTCAACTCTTTGCAAGGGGTGGGGGCAGCCACCTACTAGATTAGCTTCCCTACCTCATAGGCTACCTCATAACTTTATTTAGAAGCATCTTCTGGATTCCTTTTAAGTACCAAGCATTCTGTATTAACTGGATTTCTAGTGGTTTACAAGAATGATTAGGTTCCTACCCCCAGCTTGCTTCTAATCCTGCTTTAGAGACAGATAATAAAAATTAGTATACGAGAGTGCTGTGATCCGAGGACTGGAGGCTTGGAGCCCAGTGTGGAGCTGTTGAGAGGGTGAAACCCTTCAGGGGTGGGGCCCATTGGGAACTAATTAAATTATGAAAGTCCCAGCATCATGAATGGATTAATGTTGGGTCTTCAGGGCAGGTTACTACAAAGTGAGGTCACCACACTTTGGCCCCTTCTGCTTATGGGCAGTTCCCTTCCCACTTCTCTGCCATGTTGTGACACAGCCAACAGGCCCTGACCAGGACGCTGCTGCCATGTATTTTGAACCTTCCAGCTACCAGAATTATGAGCCAAATAAATGTGGTTACTTTATAAGTTACCCAACCTCAGGTATTTTGCTATCACAATCTAAAAAGAGCTAAGACAACAAACTGAATATTTTATGTGATGGAAATAAACAGGGCAAATGGCGTCAGCTCATGGAAGCAGGAAAGAGGGGGAATTTCCACAAGCGGTGGGGGTGGCCCCTGGGGAAGCGTGGAGAACACAAGTGCAAGTGTGAGAACAGCCAGCTGAACAAAGATGGGAGTGAGAGCTTTACAAAGAGAGGGAGTGAATGGCAAGCAGAAAGGCACCAGGCTGTGATCCAAGGGCAGCTGAACCTTGAGGGTGCAACCAACAAGGACAGTAAGGACTGGGATGGAGAGGTGGGCCTGCCTTTCCTGAAGTTGGTCCTGTCTTGCCTGGCAGGCCATGTCTGGTGTCTGCACAGAAAGCTCCGAGAGACACACACCTACCCCCTCCACCAGTGCCACCGAATACCAGCTCCCACCGAGTGCCTGCCCAGACTAGGTGTTGAGTAAACACTTACGAACGCTGGGTAAATATTACTGATATTAATGAGGTTACCAAGGTCTCCATCCCCTTTCCATGTTTACATTATCCATGTTCTCTTAGAGCATTTTGTTATTCAGCCATGCCAAAGGGAGCCTTGATCTTGGCCGTGGTTGAAGCACTGCAGATTTTGATTTGGAGCCATCTGTGTTTCATCAATGAGTCATTTATATGTCTGTGCTTCTCCCAGGAGGCTGCTGGCTCTGCAACCCAAACTTCCTCCTTTAGTTTTCTCTAAGAGACCTCAGAATCCTCTGGAAGCTCAGTAACAATTCCTGAAAAAGCCCCAAGTGCTATTCTGGAGTCAGAATGGCTGTGTTGCCCTCTTCTTCAGTTTTGCCAATGGCTGGCAGAAAGGAGGGGAACTTTACACGGGACCAATTTCTTTGTAACTGACAAGAGGGCTGGCTGGTTTGTTTTCTAACATGTGCAGTGGGATGTCTAGACAGGTCCATCTTTTTTGCATTTGATGCGGAATATTTGTTAGGCATAGAGGACCCCAGAGAAACTAGAATCCAAAACAGCTTCAGCAGACAAGACTTTTGCCAGAGAAGCCTGTGTCATAATGAGATCTTTATGTTGACGGGATCTTTATTAACCCAGGGCCAACCTAGTTTTTTTTTTCCACATGAAATTAATTTATTGGCTGTACTGTTCAGACGTCATTTGGCTCCCACTGCTGCTCATATGTCCTCGCCTCTTTTGAAAAAGACTTATTATTTTTAAGGACTAGCGTCTTGTGATTCCTCTGTGGCATTTGACTCAATTGATTCTGTTGGCTTCCTGGTAGGGTGAGCTATGAAACTGGACTGTGTGTGTCCTCGACTTGACCTGGAGTGTGTGTCCCTTCATATATCTGTGTGCACACACATGTGCCGAGCAATCCTGCACCAATGTGAATGGGAACTCCAGAGGGCCTGGGAGGCTGAATGTGTCTGCATGTGTGTGTGTGTGGGGTGGCATAATGCTGACACACAAGTGAAGATAAAGATGGTGGGAACAACCCAGCCTGAGCTGTCTACGCAGTTCTAATGGCGCAGATCAAACAGTAGCTCAGCAATAGAGGTAAGAGAATGTGGTAAAAGCCAAGGGCCTGGCTTGGAATCTCAGCTCTGCCTCTTTACTTTGCTTATGTCACCTCAAGCATGTCACCTCATCTCCTTGTGCCTCAATTGTCTCACTTGCAAAATGGGAGTAATAAAAGTGCCTCATGGAGCTGTGGATGAGTCCAGTGAGTCAGTACACCTCCGGCATTTGCTGCAGCCCTGGCACATGGGAGGCACTCTGTAACTGTCAATTAATGGGGTTGTTATGACCTTGCCTTGATATTTTTCCTTCTGATGGACTATTTACAGCACTTGGTAAGAAGGCCTGCCCCACGCCCCTTGTTCCATTTGATTTAAATAGGCTACATGTTGATATTTATTTATGGTCCATCTGGCTCCCAAATGAGTCAGCGCAGGATTCTCCATGTGTTACCCACCAGCGTGTGTGGTCCAGCCTCCCATCCACATGCCCACCAGCCACTCCCTGTTTGGAATCAGCCTTGTCTGTCTGCACAAATGGACTTCTGCCTGTCCAGTGTCCACACACCAGGGTCCACTAACTCCTCAAGGTCCAGCTTTAACTCCACCTCCTCTGTGAAAACCCCAGGCCCTAGACAGACTTTCTCTCTGCTTCTGCTTGCTTTGGAGTGATCTATAGAAGACACAAGTGGTGACCCTTATAAATCCATGCAGACCTTCAGGACTGGGTGGGATCTCCTTGTGGTGTCACTGAATTTGGTGGTAGATCCACTTTGAGGAGTTTCCCTCTAAATGACCTGTCAACCAATTTATGCACTTTTAAAAATTCATGTGTGATAAAAGTAACTCTTTTTGGTATTCAGGTCTATGACTTCAGACAGAATTGAACAGTCACATAATCATCACTACAATTAAGGCACTGAACAAGTGTGGCTCTGGGTTCAATTCTCAGTACCCCTGCCTTCTATTCTCCCATATACATGAAAAACAGGAAAAAGAAAAAAGGTCCCTTTGTCCTCAAGCCTGTTCCATGCCTTTATTACTTGGTAACTACTGATTCTTTTTAATCCTATATTTTGGTCTTTTCTAGAAGATCACAGAGATAAAATCACACAAGATGCAGTCGTTGTGCCTGACTTCTTTCATCTACACAACACATTTCAAGTTTCCCCTTATTATTGGGTGCATCAGGAATTTGTTCTTTTTTATTGCTCAACAGTATTCCATTGAAGGGCTGTTTTTTAAAGTTTATTTTATCTGTTCACTAGTTGAAGAATATTTGTGTGGTTTGTAATTTTTGATGACTATGAATAAATTTGCTAACAAACATTAGAATTTAGGTTTTTGTGGGGACATAAATTTTCTTTTCTCCAGGACTATAATTTATAAGAAACTGCCAAACTGTTCTCCAAAATAGTTATACCGTTTTTAAAACAATGAAGAGACTTCCAGATGCTCTGCATCCTAACCAGCACTTAATATCACATTTTTGTGTTGTTGTGTTATAGCTAATCTAATAGGGTGTAGTGGATTAACATTGTGACTTAAATTTGCATTTCCCTAATGATTAATGATGTTCAGTCTCTTTCTTTGCGGTTATTTGCTGTTTGTCTACCTTTCTTGGTTTAGAGTCTGTTAAAAGTTTTGCTTATGTTTTATTGGGCTGTTTATTTTCTTATTATTGAGTTTTGAGCGTTTTTTATATAATCTGGATTCAAGTCCTTTGTCAAGTATGTGATTTGCAAATATTTTCTTGCAAGCTGTGGTTTGTCTTTTTATTGTTTTAACAGTGTCTTTTGCAGAGCACACGTTTTTAATTTTGATGAAGACTAATTTATCATTCTTTTATAGACTGTGTTTGTGGTGTCATTCCACCGGTTTTTAATTTTATTTTAATTTGCCTCAGACTGTGGGCAGTGTTAGGGTGTGGCTTCCAGGCAGTTGCTGTACAGGGTTCTCTCTTTTCCTGCGTCTTTCCACAGCATCCGCCGGGTGACACCTTCAACCACACTCTGTTTCCCTGTCTCTACTCCCTCTACCCTTTTTGTGGTACTAGGAATTCAACCTAAGACTTTCACACTGAACTATACCCTCAGTTTTTTGTTTTTATTTTTTTATTTTGAGACACCAAGTCTGTAGATTGACCAGGCTGGTTTTGAACTTAGGATCTTCTTATCTCAGCCTCCCACACTGCTGAGGGTTCAGTTGTCTTTCTGTCTCAGCCCCTCAGATTGCTGAGATTAATCATCCCATCGAGCTTACTCCTTCTTTCTCAAAGCATCTTCTCATTCCAGAAGCTTCATTGTCTTTCATGAATGCTTGGGACCACTACATTCTACTCCCTGTGTTTCTTTAATTTTGAATATTAGGAAATAACATTGAAGCACTCCTTAGTATCTAAATAGTTTGGATTTAATACAATGCTCAGGAAGTGGTAACTTCAATGGACCTGAACAATCTCTTTACCAGTCCCAGGATACTGAGCACACATTCTTCTTCACATCACCTGGATGAGAAAGACTCCGGATGCCTCCTGACCTCTATTTTCAGTGCCAACTCAGAACCTCTCCTTTGAGCGCTGCTTTGACCCTACTCTGCTATGCTGACCCCAGCGAAAGGAAAGGTTCTTAGGTGTAGATGAAATCTCTGTATCTTTGTCATAGTGGGTCTAGAAGTCAAATCCAAAGTCCTTGTATTGGTGTTTAGGGACTTAGGGCTTGGAACCTGACCTATAAAGTGTGTTTCTTCAATCCAAGCAAAGTAGGTATTGCTACTCATTCTGCTCCTGCTGTCACAGTAATGTTAAAATATCGGCTTGTTGCTCCACGATTGGACAAGTCAGAAGTCTGTTGCTAGAGGAAAGATCTTGCCTCCGTAGCATAGTCTAGAATTTGGAAGTTGGCCATAATCATGCACACACAAAGAAACTGCTTCCTTTGTGTAGTCTCCCTCTCTCCCTCCTCTGGACTCCTGGGCATCACTCTTGGAGAGAGGGAATTTTTGCAGACCTCAGAGAATCCTTACCTCACTTTGAGGCATTTTCTGCCATCCAAGTCTCCAAGACAGCACAGCGACTTACAGTGGCGGGTAACCTTCTGCTGCAGTAATTCCTTCCTTTGGGCATTGAAATTGATTTTCTTCCTTGTGGCATGTAAAGATTCAAAGCATGCCCCTTGCTCCCTATCCCAGGAGAGTTCCTGCATCAGCAGCTGAGTCGGGGACATGGGGAGCTGTGGCCACCAGTGTCAGGGGAGAATGTCCCTGCAGCCTCTGCCAGCTCCTGAGCCATGTCTGTGTGTCCGAGTACAGGGCCTGGGCCTGGGTTCCAGGGACTCAGCATCAGGCAGGCTTCCAGTGGCTTCTTTGCCACAGTGGGTTGCAACTAAGAACACTTAGTGGGTCCTCACTGTTCTGCGGTTCCTCTTTGGAAATTCTACATTTATGTTGGCCCTCGGAGACCTCCCTGTGGCCTCTCTGGGTTGCTCTGAGTGAGGACACTGGACAAAAGCATTATGAGTTCTGTCTCTGGCAGCTCATGCCAGCGTTCTTAGACTCAGCATCGTGGATCAGGCACATCTGGTCACAGCCACTGGTGTCTCTTCCAAGTCCCATCTTTGCCTGCAAAAGCCCAGTTCTCACAAACTCACTAGCCTGCCACTCTGTACTGCCTCGGTCGGGGAGGCTGCCATCTCTCTTCTCGGGCCACCCCAAACCCATCTTTCCTTTCTAAGACTTGGTCCATGATGAGCAGCAATCCCTGCTGTTGGGGACAGGTGGAGGTGATCAGCCTGCACTTATGCTGCATCTCAGATACTGTTCTTTTTCAGAAGATCCAAAGAGCACAGCCCTGGATCAACTGCATTCCCTCTCCCATCCTATTCTTGTCCTTCTGCTCCTCTGCGACCACAGAGATAGTTACAAAGGGCAAATTAGGTCCTGTCACACCTTGCTTAAAGCCCCTCCTTGAGTCAGGTGTGGAGGAGGATGTTTGTAAGCCCAGCAATCTGTGAGGTTGAAGCGTGAAGACCACAATTTGAGCCCAGCCTGAGCAACTTAGTGACTTAGCAAGAACTTGTCTCAAAATAAAATAAAAAGGGCTAAGGGTTAGCTCAAGGAAAAGGCCCTAGATTCAATCTATAAGGCCATAAAATGAAAAAGCAAACAACCAGACAGATATCTTTCTTACATTCTTGAGCATAAAATTCAAATACCTTAAAATCCCTTGTCACCTGCCCTGGGTTGGGCTGTCTCAGTGTCCCTGCATTTTTGTGCTGTGTCAGTGTGCTCCAGCACACTGCCCACCTACAATTCCTGGAGGTGGGTGTCCCCTCCTTTGGACTGTTGTTTACTTGCTCATCTTTCTAGTTGCAGGCTCTGGGCCTGCACTTCATAGATTTCACCTCCTTCTCCTGTCCCTCCAGGTCAGCTGTGCTTCCTCTGAGGTCATGGCCAATGCTATGGATGTTTTTTTTCCATAGCAGGTGCTATGCGGAAGGCAGACAAAGGGTCAGCAGCGGGGTTTCTATGTTGGTGGCAGGATGAGACCATGGATAAGCAAATAAACAGGATAACACACAACTCCGATTCAGTGTTGCAGAAGTAGGTGCATCATCAGAGCGGCCAGGGGAGTCCCCTCTGAGAGTGACAGAGGAGTAGGAAAGATCCAGCCCCTCAGATCTGGGAGGAGAATGACTGAGGCAGGAGATGCAGCAGGTGTAAAGCTTCAGAGTTGGACAGCTTGATGTGTCCCCAGAGACACCAGGACAGAGGCCAGCCTGGCTCACTGGATACACAGTGGAGATTGTTGCAACATCCTCTTTCCTCTGTATGCCAGAGTGATTTGGGTCATAATTCAGAAATGAAATGAATAGTAATAATGACCAGAAAATAGAAATGTAGACAGTTTTCTTTTATTGGACTTCATATATATAACATCGCCAGAGGAAAAAATTACAATACAAAAAGAAAAACACATAATAGGCAAATAATATTAACTTACGTTAATGTGGACAAACTTCTTCCTATGTATTGGTCTGCTGCTGTCATAAATAATAACGTAACTTCTCACTCTGAGCTATAACTTCTGCAAATTTGCCAATCATTCGCTCATCTTCTTCATCCATTTATGTTCAGTCTCTACTACAGCCAGATTGGCAGGCTGTCTTCACATAAATTTGGTTGAAACACACATCTTTGTTAATTGTAATTTCAAAGAGTTTCTGAAAGAAACCACAGAAAGATCATTCCAAAATATCTTAAATTTGAATGTAATTTTGGCAGAGATTTATAAAAATCCCATTCCAGATGTCTCCCCCAGTCGAAAATCACTAAAGTATCAGGGCCAGAGAATACATCATCAATTTCAATTTTGTTCAGTAAAAACTTTTAAATTTTTTCTTCTGTTAACAAAAATCAAAAAGTATGGTTGAATGATAATGAATGTGACATTATTGGATTTATTGCTTTTGTCTGCATATTTGATTCTTGGTGAATGTGAACAGTACTTTTAAACTTAATGTTTTAGTTTTTGGCACTGCTTAAACTGGTGTCTTTTGTCATTTATCCTGAAATTTCTCTTCATAATTTGATTATTTTTCTACATAATTTTTCATTTCTTTGCATTTGTTTGTTACATAGTTAAAGACCTCTATAATTTCTAAGCACAGATCATCAAGGAACAACTTTAATGTTTCATTGTACATGGTCCAGTGTAAATTCTGGCTGTTTGAAAATATTTTTGTGACGGATAATTTACCTGTATCTTCCCATTAGGATAAAAGTATAAAATTGTACAATTGTCGTAAAATTTTTATTCATTATCTCTTAGTTTTCAGATAGTTAGCACTAGAAACAATGGACTTCCCACTATTAAAATTCAAAAAATCTTGCATGAACAAAGACTTGTACTTATCAGGCAAAAAGATAACACACATTGTTTGCTGTTTTAAATTTTAAGCATACAAACATTTCTGAAGTCTCATCTTGGATAATGGAGTTGAAGGAATGTAGTTCTTGTCACTTCATCTTTGCAGACCCTTTACAGTCATTGTTTGCTTTGAATCTACCATTTAGATATAAATATATGTAGAGTCATGAAGTTTGGAGATACTGTGTCCAAGCTGATATTCAGTAATTTCAAACTGTTACCTAAAAATATGCTCTTAAAACAAATGCACACAGTTAAGTCCAGGTATCTCAGGGACCTCTATATAACTGGGAATTGTTTAATTAAGTTCCATGATAGAAATCAATGTGTATTAGAATGTAAGTGATAAAAATGTGCTATTGTACATATATTATCAAACCCCAAGTAATGGTGGCAATTGTTTAGAATCTAGCTTAACGGAAGAGATTTCTTTTTTCTTTCTTTCTTTTTTTTCCTTTGCAAGGAGAAGTGTTTTTTAATCACTCTTTGTTTAAAATGTTTGGTGGATGGGGATACCAGGGATCAAACTCATGATCATGCACTGGCAAGGCAGGCACTTATGCCACTGAGCTAAATCCTCAGCCCAATAGAGATGTTTTAAATACTTCTCCTAAAGGCACAGCACATCCTTCTTGTCTGTCTCTGGAGAGTTTGGTTTTGCAGTGGGGGAAGGACCAGTGCTGTCTGTAGAGCCCTAAAGAAGGCAAGGATAGTGGGAAGGAGGTCAAAGGGGTTGGCCAGAGTCAAGCACTGCAGCATTTTGCGGGCCATAGTGATGGGGTGTGGATTTTATCTCAGATGCAATAGTGTCTGTCAGGTCGACATAGACATACCTGCTTACCGTAGAACATGAATAAGTAGCCAGGAAATTCCAAAACAATGGGATGTCTTTTCCATCAAAAGATTGATTCCCTCACGATAAGAAATGTGTCTCATGTACTTTAGAGCCAGTATTTTTCCCAAGCTTACATGAGACTATGAATATGCAATCACCAGACCGTATAAACAAAGAGAAGTCTGATCCACAGTTTGCAATGATCAGCCCAACCATTCCAAGAAGTTAAAACTACAATCTTTAGCAACAAGATCAGGAAACTGAACATAACCCCTGTAAATGGCCAGGGTTTACTTCATAACTGACAATGTCTATGATTTTTGTTTCCATTTCCAACTTAGGACTAACCAGAGAAAGCCAAATAGGCACTCCTAACCAATCACATAGGATGCCCAGCTTCCAGTTAACGTACTTAATGCTTCTCTATGTCCATAGGGCAAACCTGAAGCCTTTCCTTTCTCTGGCCAACAATCTTTCCCACTCCTCTGGCTGCCTATGGATATCTGCTAAATGCAAATGATTGTGGCTGACTTCCTTGACACAGCGAGCACTGAATAAATAGACATTGCTCTTCTCATTTGGGTAGTCCTCATTTTATTTCCACACTTGATTCACACAGTAAGTGAGTGAATGAATGAATTACGATCCTGCCATCCAGAAACTGATCAAAGTAATGGGAGAGATAAAGCAGAGGAGGGGAAGATTAACAGCAACAGGAATGATTGACGACTGAGGCCTGGTAGCTGTAGGTCAACAAATGGAGCACATCCTTCTGAGTCTATTTACTAACCTCCTCTGGATGCCTGCTCCTTTATAAATGGGGGAACTTATTACACCAAGTTACTCCTAACCTGTACTTTTCACTAATGTACGTGAGTGTCTTTTTACTTAATGGTGTATCTTTCAAAGATGCAATTTTAAATGGTTGCATAGTATTCCAGGAAGGCAAATGAATACTTGCTTCTAATGTTAAGCATAATTTTTTTGAGTAAAGTTTGACATTTTACAGTTTATCTTCCATATTTCCAAATTGCTTTCTAAAAATGTTAACAGAAGTTTGCCCTTATATTCAAAGTGTATAAAAGTTACACAACTTTCTATATCTTCATCAGCAACTGTTTTTATCATCCTTTCCAATCTTTGTCCATATGGAAGCCAAAAATGTTGCTTTGTATTGATTTACATTTCTTTGGCAACTATTGGTCTAGACATGTCATTAATAGATTCATTAACCATTTTTATTTTCTCTTACATGTGTTTCTTTTATATGACTTTTTTCTGGACCTGTTCCACACACATTGAAACACTGTTAATTCTATAATTTATTTTAGTTTGTCATAGATACGACACTTCTAACTCATGTTTTGTTTTTTTAAAACAATTCTTTTGTTGATACTTGGGATCCTATCACTGAGCTACACCTAGGCCTTTTTTTTTTTTTTTTTTTTGAGATGGGGTCTGTTAAGTTGCCCAGATGAACCATGAACTTGTGATCTTCCTGCCTTAGTCTCTTGAGTAGCTGGCATTATGGGAATATGCCATTATGCCTGACTGATTTTCAAAAATTTTATGAGCAATTTTAAAAGGATTTTGTTTGAAATCACATTATATATTAATTGAAAATCTGTACCCTTTAATATCAGAGCATGATATATCTCTCCATTTGTCTTTGAAGAATCAGTTTGTTTCACTAGTAGAAGTCCTTTATTTTGTTAGTTTATTCTGTGCATTCAGATTTTCAGTTGCTTTCATGGATATTGTTTCACATTATTAATTGTGCCTAGTTTTCACTGGTTGTCTTATATATATAAGAAATTTCTCTTTCTTTCTTTCTTTCTTTCTTTCTTTCTTTCTTTCTTTCTTTCTTCTTTCTTTCTCTTTCTCTCTCTCTCTCTTTCCTTCCCTCCCTCCCTCCCTCCCTCCCTCCTTCCCTCCCTTCTTTCTTTCTTTCTTTCTTTCTTTCTTTCTTTCTTTCTTTCTTTCTTTCTTTCTTGGGTGCTGGGGAATGAAGCCAGAACCTTTGCACTGTGATATACTCTCAGTCATTTTCTACTTTTTATTTTGAGACGAGGCCTCACCATGTCACTAAGTCATTGCATTACGCAGCCTGAGTTTGAAATGGGGATCACCCTCCTGCTTGAGCCTTCGAAATAGCTGAGATTAGAGCTGTGCACCACTGTGTCTTGCTGCAAAACCATATTTATAAAAACGTGCTCTTGTTTCAATTTTTTTCTCAGTTAATTATCGTGTATTTTCTAGGTCAACAACCATTGAGAAATAGTGAAAAATTTGCTTCTACCTTTCCGAAAGTCATAAATTTTATTTTTGCTCTTTTTAAATTGAATTTCCCAGAACAGACAGAATGCTGTTCGTGGTGATGATGGGCGTCTTCGTCCCATGGCCTCCAGGAAGGGGAATGCTGTTAGTTTTCCAGTCATGCGTGCTAGTGCCCGTGGTTTGAGGTAGCTGTTTTGTTTTAAGATTAAATACTCCAATTCTGAATGTATTGAATGTTTTTAATCAGGAAGAGACTTGGAATTCATATTGTGCTTTTCAGTTTCCTTCTCAGTGACTCCATGGTTGTTCTTTGACTTTCCACGGAGATGAATTACATGAGGCACCTTTGTATTTTGGCAAGAAAACCTTGATCTTGCTGGATCTGAGTTGTAATATCTTATTGAGGTTGCTTACATCTGTATTCATAAATGGGACTGGTGCATTTAAGATTTTTTTTTTTTTGTTACAGCTTTGAAAGTTTTGGTGTTGAGATTTTGCTTGCTTCAAGCAAGGGACTGGGAGAATCTCCAAGTTTCACTTTCCTCAATCGCTTAACTGGCATGGGAATACTCTAGTGCCTTCAGGATTCCTGTGTTTCGAAGAAACTGCCCTAAAACTTCAATCTAGTGACTTATTTTTGGAATCAGTCCATCACCAGTTTTCTTAGTTCTATGATTCTTGTTCTCTTTCTTTCTTTTTAAGCTTTAATATTTCTTTTAATGGGAGTTTAAATAAGCTATATATTTCTAAGAAAGTTAAAACTTTTTGTGAGATTTTTAAAACCACGGGTGAAAATGAGAGGTATTATCTATAATACAGTACCTGGTCAGTGCTCATCTAGCTGTCAAAGTCATGGCAAGAAGGAAAGTCCAAGAGACGATGGCAGACCAGAGGGGTTGAAGGAGACTTGATGATTATGTGAAATATAGTTTCTTGAATAAAATTTTGGCATAAAGAAAGACATTAGTGGGAAAATTGGTAGCATCAGGATAATAATAATTCAGTTTTAAAAATGTCTATAATTCAGTTTAAAAAATGTTATGGAGGTTTTCCTTTTTGTGTTCTGGAAATCAAACCCAATGCACATACTACCTTTGAAAAACACCCCAGTCTCAATTCTATGCTTTTATAAGGATAGCACCATGTTCACAATAATGATTATTTCTCTTTTTTTGTTGTGCAACCTTTTTTTCCCTTGAAAAGACCTGAAAGGTATTTGTTTGTTTGAAAAAACTCATTCTTGTATTTATTTAATAATTCAGCTTTTAAAAATTAATATTTTGGTAACCTTATTTGTTATTATTTAAATGTTATGTAACAGTTACAAGAATATTTTAAGGAATTCCTACATATCTTATAGAATTTAAAAATTTTCTCTGTTGGCTTCTCTTTTTTTCCTTTCACACTCTCTCTCTTTATATATATATATATTAATTAATATATACAATTGGTATACATATATTAATATTTAGTATACATTACTACATTGTATTAGCTTTTCATATCTGTGACAAAATACCCAAGAAAAACAACTTAAAGAGGAAAGGTTCATTTGGCTCATGGTTTCAGAGGTCTCAGTCTACGGCTGTATTGGTGTGGGCCTAAGACGAGGAATAACATCATGCTGGAAAGGCATGACTGCTGGGAAGTAGAGATAAACAAACCCATAGCAGAAGGGACAAGGGACCAAATATAGTCCTCTAGGTCACTCTGGCCATGATCCACTCCCTACTTCCTGTTTCATCACTTCCCAATAATGCCATCAAATTTTGATCTCATTATCCCACTGATGAAATTAGAGCACTCATGATACAGTCACCTTCCAAAAGCCCAGCTCTGAACACATGAGATCTCTGGGGAGCATTTTAGATTTAAACTATAACATTCTTTCCCCAGCCTCCAGAAGGCTCATGTGCCTCTCATTGTGCAAAATGCACTTAGTACGTCTCCAAGAGACACCAAATATTAACAGTTCTAGAACTGCTCAAAAGTTCAAGTCCAATGTCTCCTCTAAGACACAAGGCAAACTGTTGTATGTGAGACCCTGTAAATATAAAAAAACAAGTTATATACTTCCAACATTTACTGGTGAGACATTCATGGTGTAAACATTCCTATTCCAAAAGGAAGTATTATGTACATAGTAAGAAATCTGACCAAGGTAAGATGGAAACCAAAATGCGAACATTAAATTCTGCAACTCCATGTGTCTCATCTGGGTAAGTGGTGTTATAATGTGAGCTCCAGAGCTCTTGGGCAGCCTCACTGCTGTGGTCTGCTGGTTGCAGCCCTCTGGGGCTGGCTCTGCTCACTGCTCAGAGCCTTCATTGGCAGACACTCCATGTTCCTGGTATCTCTAACTTCCGGGAGTCTCCATTCTCACATTTTTATGTACTGTTCTTTTAGGGCTGCCTTAAGGGACTCTGACTCTGTCATGTTACCTGGCCTCCCAGAGCTTCTTTTGAAATCTGTGTGCGAATATCTATGTCTCTGTAATTCCTGCATTCTGCATGCCTGCAAAACCAGAATTATATGGATGAAGCAAAGATCTGCTACCAGTTTGAGCAATAGCTGGGTCTGCTTAGATCAAGGTTGGAGAAGCTTCTGCATGCCTGGCTGGCTGAGAATGGTGAAATGAGTCCTGGGAACCAATTCCCTAGGCAGCCCTGCTGGAGAGGGGCCCCAGTGCTCTCTTTTTGAGTGAATGTTTTTATACCTTGAGCTTTTGACTATGTGGGTGAGACTGTATTGATTTCTGTGATGTCTTTAAGGCATCTTTCCTCTGGTTCTGGTGCAAAGTACTTGGTTTCTTTTTATTTAGCGCATATTAGAGTGAATGTTGGGTTACACTGTGGCATTTTCATATATATCTATAACACACTTTGATCTTATCCGTCCCTCTCATTCACCCTTTATTCTTCTTCCCTCTAATCCTCTTCCTCTGTCTAATAGTCTGTCTTCTATCTTTATGTCATTTTTCTCTATAGATTCTTTTTATGTCACTAACTACTTCAGAAACCAGAACTTCTTTGGCCTCAACTTTAAATGCACTTTTTCCTTGGCCAAAATGCAAAGTTTTCAAATCTTTTTGCTCTACTTTTTGCTTTTGATTCTCACTATACATCTGACTAAAAGCAGCCAACAATAGCTTTGCCACCACATGAGTACTGGTCTGCTTCAAAGTGTCCTCTGCCAGGCTAGTCAGTTTCCCACAAAATCTGCAGGCATGGATGAAATGTAAACAAATTCTTTGGCAAGATACATCATGAATGTCCTCAAGCCCAGTTCCCAATACAGTACTTATTTCTATCTGAAAGCTTATGAGTGAAGTCTTTACTTTCTGCATTGTGACCTTCTGAGCTTACATCAGAGTTGCCCATTGAACTCTACTTGACAACAGTCTAGAATGTTTCTTGCTTGAAGCTTTAAATTCCTTCAAACTCCCCCTACAAACTAGATTCAAGGCCTTCTGGACTACACGATCAGTTCTAATTATGACAACAACCTCACTTCTCATGACCAGTTTTCTGTGTTAGCCAGCTTTTTGTCTGAATGACCAAATAAACACGTGAGAACCTCTCAGAAGAAGAATAATGTATTTTGGCTCACTGTCTCAGAGGTCTCAGTCTACAGTTGGCTGGTACCATGGCTGTAGGCCTGAAGTGAGGCAGCATATCATGGTGAAAGTGGGTGGCAGAGCAAATCTGCTCACCTCATAGAATCCAGGAAGCAAGGGTAGAAGCCGAAGATGAAGGGGCCACGGAGCATATACAGTTCTGAAGATCACACCATGACCCACTCCCTTCAACTAGGTACAAATTCCTAATTTCTATCACCCCCCACTAATGTAGTGAATTATGAATTTATCAATGGACTAAACTACTTGATGAAAACCTTATCTTTAAACAGATAAGACTTTTGGAGGACATTTTAGATTTAAACCATAATACTCCTCCACTGTTAAGTTACTCTTTTATCCATTATAACTAATAAGTAATTTGGGGAGACATACTTTCTCTATGTAAATATTTATTATATTTTCTCTCATTGGTTTTATTATATACTGATGATTTTCTGACTCTGTAGTTTACTCTATATTACCCATCAGCATTCTATAGCATAGCAGAGCTTTTCTCTTTGCCCCTTTAATTAAAAATCATTTATTAATTTATATCAGTATGGTATCACAAACTCTTAATTTATTGAATTAAATATATCCATTAATATCATTACATATTGATATGTAAATTGTCTCAGATTTGGCAATGGGGTTCTCTTCAGTCTAGTTTTTCCTTTGATATGTCCTAATGAGTCTGCAGGCTTCCTTATTTTCTGGCACAGAAACATGTCTCAGGTTCATTTAGAATTTTCCCTGTCCAGTTCAGCTATTTCTGACAGGGCCTCTGCCCAGAACCAACTAACCAATGAACCAACCAACCAACCCACTATGAATAAAAAGTGATCCCTAGTTAGTGTTCCTTCTGGTTGATTTCCTTATTGCAATGGTCATGGGTTAGAACTCTGAATATGCCTTCTGTGTGTTCTAAGATTGAACAAATGAATACTTATATTGAGGATAATGGAACTGAACTTCTCATTGCTAAGGAAATATGAAAAGGAGAAAAGACTAAGAATGTTCCCTGTCATGTTGGATTGGGATCCAGAGTATCAGGTGAAGGCCTGAATCCAGAGTATCAGGTGAAGTTTTTAATATCTACGTGTTTGTCTGGCTTTCTGGCTACTTATCTATCATCTACTTTCCTACTTAACTATAGCTACAGAAATAAGTATTGATGCCTATGTAGTGTGTGCTCATGTGTGTGTGGGAGTGTGCATACATGTGTACATGCACATATTTGTCAGCCCTGTCTGCTGAGGGGCCTAGAAGCAATGACACACAAATACCAATGAGCACATCTTGTGCTAACATTGTGATTTTAATTATTAATGTCAATTAAATTTTTAAAAGTTTACCTTTCTTTTGTGCATATTATATTGCAGGAAAATTTTGTAAATGTTATGTAGCATTTTAAAAACTGTATTCTAGATGTAGTGCTGTCCAATAGAACTTTTTGTATTGATAAAAATATTATGTATCTATTCTGACTGGCATCATATCTACTAGACATGTGAAACATACCTGGTGAGACCTAGGAAGTAATTTTTCACTTTATTTAATTTTAATTAGTTACAATTTGAATTCAAATAAACACCGATCAGGTTAGTAGCTATCATATTAGAATTTTGGGTACAAGTTTTGAGATATAAAAATACATATCTGGATATCAAGTTTAGCAGTAAAATTGGTCAAATCCATTTTGTTCAAATACAGTGTTGGACCTTTAAGTATATAACTTTTATACATATTTTATGTATATACATATAGTCAAGCTTATTAATAATGTTGGACAGATCTTATTTTTGCTTTCTGTATCTGGGAAAGATTTAGAAGGAAAATATTCACATTGACCATTTTGCTTCAATCTCTAACTTGTTAAATGTTAATATTACCATCTCAGATTTATTCTTGTTTGTGTTTGCCTGTTACACGTTTGTCTATCACTTTACTTGGCACATATAAAAACTAAATATTTATTTGTTTAATGAATATATGCATAAATAATTTTTTTAGACTTTTTGGAACATTTTAACATGGGCATGTTCTTTTATTAAAGCACAAAGTTGGATTTTGTTTTTGACCTAAACTAATTCTTTTAATAGAAACATTTAGCTCATTTCCAGATTTTTTTTTTTGGTACTGGGAATCGAACTCCTAACCCCATGCTCCCTGGCAGGGACTGTGCCACTGAGCTATATCCCCAGCCCTTCATTTCCAGTTTGTACTTAGATGCTACATATAGTTTTTTTTTCTTTTCATATGAAATTAAGTATATTTTACATTAATTTATTTTGATTGATAATTTTGTTCCCAGAGATCTTTTCTGACTTTATGTACACTAAGAATTATTATTATTATTATTGTTATTGTGCTGGGGATAAAACCCAGGGATTTACATGTACACTAAGAATTATTATTATTATTATTGTGCTGGGGATGAAATCCAGGGATTTACATGTGTTAGGCAAGTACTCTGTTACTCAGTCACACTTCCCATCCTATTTTCCTTTTTATTACTTCTCCACTTTACCTTTAACAAATTTTTATTAGTTATTTTTATTTTAATTGTACATATTTATAGGTATCGTGTGATAATTTGATATATTTATATACTGCATAATGATCAAATCAGGAGAGTTAGCATTGCCATATCCTTACACATTAAAATTTTTTTATTAACTCATAATAATTGTTCAATTTATGAGGTCTATATTTTGTGAATTGCTGGAAGAGAGGAACTCAAAGGATCCAGACATGAAGCAATGATAAGGAGATGGAGATGTTAATCACTCTGATTTGATCAGTACATATTATATACCTCTACTGAAATATCCACTCTTCTTTTCTTTCAAACTACATTTATATCCAGGATAAGTGCCCTCTGTTTCTTATTTCTTTCTCATTTTCATTTATCTTTGAGTCCTAGTAATATCTCTTGAGCTTGTCTTTTAATTCTCCATTTAAAAAAATGTCAATCATGTCTCTCCTGCCCCAAACCAATCCCTTCAGAGCTTTCTTTTTCATAGTTTCATAGTGGAAATGCTCCTGAAGAACACCCAGATAATCTTTGTTCTCCTCTTTCTTGCACTAACTCTGCCATATAATGTGACATTTGCTCTAATTGCTCAGATTTATGCATGTATCTTGAATGGCTAAATACTTCTACATGTCTTCTGACTTCCCTCTCTTTTTCTTTCCCATATGGAGGAGATCAGAGGATGATCTAATAGGGCAGCTCTGAGAGACAGGATGAGAGCTCCTGCTGAAATCTTTCAGACCCAAAGAAAAGAGGGGAAAGTTTAGATTTACCATAGTTTTCTTTTGCCAAATTAGCTCCTGTGAGCCACAGCTAGAGGCTCCCTAGGCAGGGCTTCCCCTGAGTGTAAAGACTCATCTGCTTCTTGTTTGCTGTGGTGGCCCCAAGTTAATGAGAATAATGTCTTCCCTCTCTTTGTGCTGTGGTACCAGAGAATAGCTGTGTTTAGTCTTCCAGCACATGTTGTGTGCTTATTGTGTTGTGATAATGTAAGAGGGAAACTGAGTTTAAAGACTGTAGCAGAGAATTTCCTGTCTGGAGTGTGGTTCTCTACAGAGAACCATCTTCCCTCTCAGTCTCTAAATCAGCCACGTCCTGCCTACTTCCTCTGCACTAGTCAGAGTCAAATAGGTGCAAGCCAAAGTGCTTTCTCTTTTTCCTTCACTCTGTGTCTAAAAGTCATGTCTGGAACACTAGTGGGATGGGGTACTAAGGGGAAAATATCAAGTTTGTTTTGTTTTGGAGCACAAGAAACTGCTGTGTGTATGAGTGTGGACAGTTGTCCTTTGTTATCTTTGAATTGGTTCTGGGAGTCCTTGTACCCTGAGTTGGTAGATGTTCAACTCCCTCGTATTAAATGTTCAACTCCCTTGTATTTGCTTATAACCTACAGACATCTTACCCCTCTACTTTTAGTCATCTTTGGATTACTTATAATGCCTGATATAGTACATACACACTTCATTTGCTTAGGTTTAGCATAGGACTCTGCACATGGTAAGTTCAAATTTTGCTTTTTGGAACTTTCTGGATTTTTGTTTTTTGACTGAGTACTGTGAGCCTGTATTTGACTCGTTTCACGTTAGTGAACTCATGGAGGGTTGATTGTACATATGCACACATTTCCCAGCTGTGAATTGTCAAAGTGCCATTGCCCTTTCTAAGGCCATATTCAGTTCACCCTAACCCTGGCTTGTGAGGAACTAGAACTTGGGAAGTATCAAAGATGAACCTGCCCCAGGTGCTGTGGCACTGTGGGTCTTTCCGTAAGAAAAGGGATCAGGAGATGTGGAGAGACACTGGCTGTGCATGATGGAGACATGACTACAGGGCAGACTTGGCTGGGAAGGATGTTCCCACTACTCCAGCATCTGGCGGGGCAGATTTGCCTTCTGAGCAAATGCACCAGGACGTGGTGCGGCGAACATATTCAGAAGCACAAGCTCATCGCAAGGCAGGCAGAGGGGCTCTGGGATGGTCTGACTCTGCTGTTTACTAGCGGAGGGAACTAGAAATTTTCAAGCTTTGGTCTCGTCTCTGACACATGGGGATGAACATTTCAGCTTTGCCAAATTGTTGGAATAATTGAGAGACAGACAAAATCAAATTTCTTGCCATACCCTGAATGAGAAATACTGGCTTCTCAATTCATTAAGGCCAACTGATTCAGAGATAAAAAGACTAGGGAAGCCAGGCTTGGTGGCTCCTGCCTGTAATCCCAGCACTCGGGAGGCTGAGGCAGGAGGATTGTTGCGAGTTCAAGACCAGCCTGGGCTACAAAATGAGCTTAAGACCTGCCCAAACTGCATAGAGAGACCCTGTCTCAAAAAAAAAAAAAAAAAAAAAGACTAGGGAGGCAAAGGAACATTGTAGTTAGGAGTACAAATTCTGGAATAAAGCTACCTGATACAAAAATTCTGGTTTTATATTCACTAATTGTGCATGTCCTGAGCAATCTACCTAACTTCTTTGAGTCTTATGTTTCTTATTCATAAAAATGGGAATTAAATACTCTCTACCTTATAGTTCTGGTAAGAACATTAAATGATATATGTATATAAAACCCACAGGATACTGTTTTATGCATAGTAACAATTCAATAAAACTTAGACATTTTTAATTTTTTTTAAAATAGCACTTCCACTTCTTGGCATCTATCCCAGAGAAGCAGTAGCTTGAAATAAGTAAGGATGTTGACTGCAAAATTGTTTGTAAATGCATGTTATGTGAAGATTTGGACACAAAGATACAAAAAAAAAACACCCTTACTCGATATTGGTGGAAGTGTAAACTAGTACAGCCATTATAGAGAGCAGTATGAAAGTTCTTCACAAAAATTAAAATCAAAACTTCCTTATGACCTAACAGTCCCACTACTGGTTATATACCCAAAGGAAACGCAACCAGCATATGGAATACATATCTAAGCTTTTGTATTTACTGTAACATTTTCCACAATTACCAAGATATGGAATCAATCTGTGTGCCCATCAAATGATGAATGGGTAAAGAATATGTAGTATTCACATGGAATACTATTCAGCTATAAAAGAGTGAAGTTCTGTAATTTGGGACAGCATGAACTGATTTAGAGAAAATTATATTGAGTAAAGCACAGAAAGACAAATACCATATGTTCTTACTCATACGAAGAATCTAAAAAAGTCGATGTCATAGAAGTAGAGGAAGGAAGGGAACGAGTGGTAGGGATATGTAAGATTTAAATAGGACAGATAGGTTCTGGGCTCTATTGCTCAGTGGTGTGTTAGTCAGTTTTTTGATATCTGATGTACACAACTAAAATAAGGAAGGACATATTTTTTTGCTCATGGTTTAAGCCCGTGACTGGCCAGTACCATGGCAAGAATATTGTGAAAGGGCAAGGTGGAGCCAAACTCCTTACTCTTTGGTGGCTAAAACAGAGCAGAGGAGCAAGCAGAGAGGGAGAGACCAGGCAGCAGATGCGGTATCCACCTCCGCGACCCACCCGGGACATGCAGAAGGGTGCTTTACTAATTCTCTAGGTGTCTCTAAAGCCAGTAAAGTTGACAATCTAGTTTACTGTCATGTAGGGTAATTATAGTTAATAATAATGTAGGTCATATTTTAGAAAAGCCAGGAGAGAGGATTTTGAATGTTCTCACTACAAAGATATATCACGCTGTACCACATAAACATGTATAATTATTATGTCTTATTAAAAAATAAAACTTGAGAAAGAATAGACAGTGTGCATCCTCTTACCAAACCCTATGCAGCCACATGAGAGGATGAGGTGGTTCTGTAAGTAACCTGTAACTAACTTGAACAGAGCTTTGAGGCCTGTGTTGAGTGATAGGTAGTGGAATGAAACTCTCAGTATAATCCTTTCATATATAAAACCTCCATAGAGAGAATCTATATGCAGGGCATGCAATTTGTGACTGCTGGGCATGCGTGAATAGTCTTTCAGAAGCATTTTGGAATTTTGGGAAATTCTTGGTAAATTTTCCATCAAACTTGCATTTTATAAGTGAAAATATATGGCACAATTGAACGTGTAAAAGATTAGAGGAGTCACTCTGGGTAGCTGTGTGACCAGGAACTGGCCTCAAGATCGTCAGTGGTAATGGCACCAGGCATAACAGAAACAGCAGTGTTGGTGGCAGAAGTCATGGCCATGGAAACAGCACTGGGAGCTGACAGAGGTGGCTAACTTATCTACCTGTCCCTGGAACTGTTCCCTCTGATGTCTGCATAAATATTAACTCTGACCTGAGCTTCAGTACAGGAGCGGTTGATGCTTAGTTAGCAAACTTTGTCAGTAAATTATTACAAAGTAAAAGCATATATATGGAAACCATAATAACATCTCTCCAGGAGTTATTAGCATCTTTAAAAAGTTTAGAACCTCTGGTTTTGAAGACTACCATTACATTGCAAAGCAAATGTTTACAGGGTTAGATTCAAGGATTGTCATGTTTGATGGAAGAGAGTGTTTCTTTCATGTGACGCTTCGTATGAACCAATTATTATTGAGGAAGTCAATTTCAAAATTAATTTTTTCCTTGTAATTGAAGACACAGGGATAGAATGCATGAACAGGCATTTTGAATTATACCCAAATCATGAAGCCACTTCCAGTTTCTTGTATGACCCCCACAAGTTACAGAAAATGTCAGAGAAAACATTAAAATGCCATTGTGTAAATTTAGATTGAAAATTAAACCCAGACTTAACAAAAAATAATTCTAATGAAGAGTTAAATCTTTTTAGAAAAATTATTCCATGAGTTTCATCAGCTTTAGATGCACTAAAGTTTGTATCTGGAAATACTTTATCAGAAACATCTCCCAATGCTGTTACAGCCTGTAAAATGTTAAAATCTCTGAAGGATCATTCTCAAAGTCAAATGATAAAATATTATTTGCAATCTTGTATTTGCCCAGATTGATTGACATATTGATTGAGATGTCTATTGATTTTTTGATATAACTTTCCATTGTATCTATTGAAAATGAACTTCCCAAAAATAAGAATTTTAGTGACTTAAGAAATGAATTTGCATAAATTTGCAGAAACACATGTCAGAATAACCTTATGTTCAAAGTATATCATTTTAAGTATTATTTGTATTACCATGTATAATCATGACACCAACATATTTGATATTATCTTAAAGTTATATTGTTACTCATGTAATCAAAACCTAATCATGTTTTATAAGTAACAGAAATTTTTATGGGAAAAGTAATTTTTTTGAGAAAGGAGCTCCTTATGTGGTTCAGACTGGAACTCATTATATTTTAGTGCCTTGCATATCTTATCAGGAGGTATGTGTGTCTATGTATATATGTGCATGACATTAAGTTTGATCACTTGGTGAAGAAATTGTCTATCAGGTTCTCTACTGTAGTGCTAACCTCTTCCCTTTGTACTCAGTAGGCATGACATGGAGGGATACTTTGAGGCTATGCAAATATCTTATTTCTTATTACACCTTTGCCCATTGATTTTAGCATCCACCACTGATTCTCATCTGCAATTATTCCCATGGTATTTGTTGATATGTGACTTTTCTATTCCCATTATTCCTTCTCTACTTATTAATTGAAGTTATATAGTAAGGAACAGATGTCGTCTCACATTTCTTTATTCATTCAATTATTTTGGTATTTCAGCATGGACTTATGGATATGTGCTTCATTCTAGAAGTTACAACCTATTATAATTATAAATTTTCTTGCTCAAAATGTCCCAGATTTATTAGAAATGCCTTCACTTTGTGTTTGAGGACTTTCAAGTGGAGACCCTGTCACTTGAGTTCTTAGTCAGTCTCTGGAACGCTTTATTGTTTTCCTCATCTCCCTCTGACATTATATTACAGTAACGTTACGGTAGAAAACCTGATAGACAATCCCTTCACCAAGCTTCTCTTTTATGCTGTATTTTTAGGATGAATTCAGGGAATGCTTAGAATTTTGGTTCCAGAGGACTCACTGAGTCTTGCCAAGTCATTTAAAGTTGGTTTTTAAGTGGCTGTGATCACCAAAGAAATGACTTGTAGCCCATCAGATTGAAGGAAGAGGTGTCTCCCATGCTGCATGTGTGAACATGCATGATGATCATTGTGGAAGTGGATGCTGTCTCTCTTTCCCTGGTACCTTGACTGCAGAGATACTTTCTGGGCTCCCTGTCTTCTCTCCAGGCTGAAGGGAATAGAGGCAATCGAAGGGGTTACTTGGGACAGGGCACCCTGGCTGGGATCAGGGACCAGGCACTGCTTCTGTGTGTCACCTACTCTACCATCAGTGCCAGAGAATATGTGACTTTTGGGTCTCTCTGACTGACTCTTGGCTCAACCAGCCCATCTCTTACATGATTAGAAGTCAAGATTCATTGCTAATAGACATTGTGGTACCAGAGTCTTTCTTCTAAAAGAGTTTTTTTGACATAGATCATAGATCTCTGCTGATATAAATATAAATAAATATAAATATATTTATATATTTATAAAAATATAATATATTTTTATATTAAAATATAAATATTCTAAAAGTTTTTTTCATGAAGATAAATGACAGAGAGGAGAGAGAGAATGGAGGGAGAGAGGGAGAAGGAGATGTAGAGCAGAGAGGAAGAGAAGGAAAAAACTTCAAACATTCTAGATGTGGTAGATGGAATTTTGAGATTTAACAGTACATAATATTTTAAGGATGTTGGCTACAAAGCTAAGGTCCTATTGTTTAAAATAAGGTAAGAACATTTACAGTGCCTCATAATCTTAGGGTGCCCTATAGATAGACTAGTTTATTAGAAAATTCAGCTTCATAGAAATGTAGTTTATTCAGGCAACACTTAAAAAGTTATCCAGTAAATTTATGTGTAATTTATCATTTTCTTTTTCCTAAAGGAACTAAATGTTAGGAACTTCAGTTTCTATATTTATGGCACTTAGAGAAGGCCCAGTTGGTGTCAGAGGGAAGCAAAGTGCACTATTATATTTTTCCCATTTGGAGTCCTTCATGGTGTCCAGAAGAAGCAGAAGAGAGAATGAACACAACTCCTTCCCCTACCCCCACCTTGAAAAGGGACCAAATTGATGTTCATTCAATAAAATCAGGTTTGAGAATGACCAGGGTATAGTTCTCAGTGATGGGAGAATCTGCTTCCTGTGACCTTTGTTCATTGTCTTCATTTAGGGACATTTTCACATTTGTGGATCTTTTAGAATTTTCCCAAACAATGACCATTTTCATTTAACAATTCAACAAATGTTTATTGATAGCCTGTGTGTGATGGGGATAATTGATTCATCCAGGGTGGAGATGGAGGAGCTTTTTGGAGGCGAGAAACATGGCCTTGGGAAAACCTTGACCCCAGTGTCTGTTTTTGCCGCTGTAGATCCTTGGAGAGCTCATTCTTGACAAAGAAGGAATTCCCCACAACATCAAGGCCAAGTGGTCACAGTCCCCGAGGTACTGTGCCTCTGCAGTTTTCAGGCTGTTGAGGAATATTTGTTTTAAATCAGTGAGTGAAGGATGGTTGTTGAATAAATGAATGAGTAAGTAAATATAAGTTCTCTAGGGAGGACAATTGCTATCTGGCACATGTATAAAGGCTATTAAATTTTGTGATTTTTGTACATAATTTTTGGAGAAAGAAACAGGTGGCACTTTGCTTTAAATACAGAATCCTGGGATTGGAGGAAAACTCCTAGCTCAGTACTCTACAAAATTTTAGGGGTGTTACAGTTTGGATTGTAAATATCATCTAAAAACAATGTACTAAAGACTTTGTGGCCAGTCTGTGGTGCTAGTGAAATCTTTAGGAGATGGAGCCTCAAGGGAGGGAGTTAGGTCACTGAGGAGGGTGGCATTGGGACTTTAGCTCTTTCTTTCCTCCTTCTCCTCATTCCCCAGAGTCATGAAGTGAACATACCTCCCCTGTCACAATTTCCGGGTGTCCACAGACCCAAAGCAATAGGGGTTAAGGGACCATAGATGGAAACTTCTGAGAATAGGAGTGAAACTAGATCTTTTCTTCTTTTGATTTGTTTGCTCTGGTGTTTTGGTTACAATGACAGGAAGGTGGCCATCCTTCAGTGAATTTAAGGTGTAGGCTATGTTTTTTTTCTTTCTTTACTGATAACGTCATTTAAAAATGAGCTGGGGAGGCTTGGCATGAATGGAGACCCACAGAAACAAATCTCTGTGCCCAGATCTACCCTGTAGACTTTGTGTGGATATAAGGAGGAGTCAGACAGTGCAGGTGATTCTTAGCACATCAGACAGATGACGTCTTTTTGCCATATTTATATCCCTGTTGCAGGTCTGCCTGAGAAGCCCAAGGAACCAGAACTGAGGCTTTTGTGCTAAGATCTGTCTTTTACGTGTTTAAATTACAATACCAAATAATTATGTATGTGTAAAAATTGTCAAAAGTATGCTTAAATCGTACCTTTACCTTGTGCTAAAATTACTTTTTATTATGACCTATTTGTACATCATTTGAACCAAATATCTCAGCCTGGAAATGTAAATGTGTTTTTGTTTTTGCTCTGCAGGTTAGGTCAGCAGACATCTGCAACAAATATGATTGCAAGGGTGAAGGTGACATGATTTACTTAAATCAGGCAATTTCTACATTAAAGCATTTGAAACCTCAATTCATAAAGATGCTCTTTAGCAGGTGAACTGTAATGTCGACCAGCATTTGTCATATTAGGTGATTTGAAAGGAAAGAACAATTATAAAAATGAATGTAATTCTCTGTCGAAGAAAAAAAATCCAGTTTCTGCAGCAGGGGGTGGTTAATTTTCCACAGATAAAAACAGGTTCCACAGCAATTCTGCTGCTATAACGTTCCACAATTAAAACATAAGAAGTAAAGGTTCCGGTGCCAAAGCAGACAGTTGCAGGAATTAGTTGTTTGGGGATGGTGAACCAGGTTTCCCCTCCAGCATCAAAGGTTATTTTATCCCCCAGAGGAAGAGCTCTGTTGCTATAAACTGTGCTGGTGTGTCCCCAGCCCCCACCTCCCCCCAGTTTCTGAGCTGCTTTCAATTAGCAGGGATTATTAAACTGGAAACATTTTAAACTGCTGCCGAAGCTGCTTTCCGGCCTTATGAGCTGAGCTAGAGGCGTCACAATAAAAGCTGATTGATTAGTAAGGAATGTACTTACAGCAACTGATGCCCAGTGTCATTTTCCATGCATTTCACAGCCTTTTCCCCCACTACATTTGTCGTTTTCATGGGGAGTTTGACTTTGGCTTCTCTCTCTGCTTTCTCCAGCCTGGGGGCTCTCGACTTCCATCTCAAATGCCTGACTTGGACCTGCAGTATCTCCATGCCCCAAATTCCACCTGGACCCCAAGAAGGAGCTACAGTTTGGGGTGGCAAAAGTCCAGGAGAAACCTACGGAATCGTGCCAATTAACCTTTCTCTTTGTTATTTAATCATGATATCATTAGAATAACAACACCCAAATACCTCCAAAGGATACAGGCTGCGGAGATGGTGGGGAGGCAGGTGTCTGTGTCCTGTGTGGGGGCTTCAGCACATCTCATCCTCCATGACCTTGTTTTCTCTTGATTTTTTTTTTTAATCAGTACCAGGCATCAAACTCACGACTGCATGCTTACAAGGCAGGCACTTATGCCGCTGAGCTAAATCTCCAGCCCTCTCTTGATCTTTCTTAAAATTTCTCTTGTGAATCTCTTATTTCTACAACTAATTGAAATAATTTAATAAAATATACTATTTGGTTAGCATTGTGCTAAATTTTTAAATTAAAGATCTATCCATCAGTCAGTCCATTAATCAAATTGGCCCTCTCTGGCCATGGGTTCTGTATCTATGGTCTCAATGAACCTGTGGTTCAAAATGTTTAAAATATTGTGTTTGTAGTGAACATACTCTGACTTTATTTCTTTGCCATTCTTTCCTAAACCACTGTGTATGTAGCATTTACATAGCATTTAAGCATTATAAGTAATCTACATCTGATTCCTAGTTTAGCAGACATGCATAGCTTATGTAAATGTACATGCCATTTCATATAATGGTCTCGAGCACTCAAGGATTTTGGTGTTTGTAGGGGCCAATCCCTGTTGATACGGAGGAACAACTATATTTAATTCTAGCAATGATACATTGAATATAGTTATTTCTTTTGTTTTTACAGATAAATAGACTGAGACTTATATGTGGTACATCCTAGCTTTGAAATGACACATAATGCTTAGCTACTTTATTGTTCACTTGATTAAATATTTCCCTGCTCTGAGCTTCAGTTTTCTTATCTACTGAAAGAGAGGTTTGGAGGAGATCCTCTCTGTTCCTTTCTTGGTCATTGGCTTTTTTTTTTTTTTCCCAACCAATTCATTCAACACCTGTGCTTGCTCTGTCATTGGCACAATCTAGTCTCTCAAGATGGGGAAGATCTAGTCACACCAGCTGCCTCTTCTCATGAGGACAGGCTGAAGAGTCACCTATATTTCTGATCAGTTTGTGAGGAAAGAGCTGGTCCTCCTGAGAAGCTCCCTCAAACCCATGGGCTTCCTCTTGGAGTCATTTGGCCATGCGAGGCTGCTAAGACCGTGCAGGTCCTGAGCTGGGCTCTTTACAGCTGGGGACAGGACACTAGAAGAAATGTGCAACCAGGTTGGGGTCATCTCTTACATGGGAGTAAAGCATGCATTCACACTGCCACACACTAGGAGGAAGCCCAGCTTTTCAGCCTCACAGGACTGCTGGAGCTACAAAGCAAATCAGTGACAGGCCATGTGGAGTAGACTGGGAGAAAGAGGTCTGGACTTCTTTGTTTGTTCCAGGGGCTGCTAAAGTCCCTCCCTGCTCTCTTGCCAGGCCAAAAAGGGGCTGGAGTTAGATCTGGGGGAGAAGAAAGTGTTTCCCAGAGAAGTGGGCCCTGGAGTAAGGCCCACCACAGTTATTCCTGGATTATGACTCAAAACACACAAACGAGAAGCATTTATTACCTCCAAAATAGTACCGGCTCGGTAGTGCTGAATGGAGAGGTGAGGGATTGCAGCTGTTATCTTTTGAACTAACTGCTGTTGCATGTCCCATGACCAGGCGTGGCAGGGTTTTTGTTCCCATGAATGAATGGGCTATAAATCTGTCGGAGTTGACACTAGTAGCAGTACTAGAGGGTGTAAAGAGAAAATGTACAGAGGAGTCTTGTGGTCTTTGCTTCTCTGGAAAATGAGTTCAATAAAATGGAGGTGATCAGTGCTTATTTATAGGGCAAACGGATACATTCAGCACAGGCCATCAGGGCCTAACTTAGTGTTTTCTCATTTACACTCACTCTGTAACGCACATCCCCGAACTGGGGGCTGCTCCTGGCGCGGCAACTGGGGAGCAGAAGGAAAAGAGATACTCGCCCAGCACAGGCGGATAAGACAGCATCTCCCTCTGCCTCTGAGGTTTGAGAGCCTTCAGATTTGAGGTTTGGAACAAGCAGGAACACACAAGGCTCGAGAACTCTTCCTTATTTACATTTCAGTTTTGAGGGTGAATGACAGGAAATGGGATAAAATTAATCGCCATTTTTCAGGCCTTTGAAACAATAAATTCCAGTAACCATAAATTTAGAGCCCGCTTAAGTACTGAAAACAATTTATTGCTAATTTTTCCCTTAATTGCATTCCCAAGAAGAAGGTTTCGTGCTTACTGCTGGAATTATTATATAAAAATTATTCGTTAGAAAGCACAATGAACTGTAAATCAGTAGCTTACCTGAAGCAGGGTCATGATTCCTCACAATTCATCCACCCCCAACCCCCAAGGCTGTCTGCAGGCGAGGTCTGTCCCCAGCAAATAAAGGGATCCGGTGGAGGGTACCTGCTGCCGCCCCGCTCCTCCTCCGTGACACTGCCTGAGATTAAGTGTTGATTCAGTACGATGCTTCACCTTCGAAAAGTGATGGCCTGAGTCACATGTGGAAAGGAAGCAGAGGAGACATAATGGAATGATCACTGCACGGCCTCCCTGCCTCATTTAATTTGTTTCCAGGCTCCTTGTCACGACAGGCTAACTGCAGTTGAGGCCAGTTGACAGCCTGACCCTGTCGGTGGAGAAAGTGGAGAGATAGTGGCACTGAGTTAAAAACTGGCCAAATAAAGTAAAATGGGCAACTTTCTCACTCTGGGTGCTGAGAGGTGCATTCCAAGGGGAGCTTCCATTGTTAGGAAGGGTTATTGGCCCTGGGCTAAGAGAGAACAGGTGCTGGTAGGGACTAGGAGTTTGTGGTCATTTATAACCTCTTAGGTTTTCCGTGGGGAGGTTTGACTCCACTGGGGAAGGTGAAAGGTGGTCTTCCAGGACTTGCTGTCTGTGCTGCTTCGATCAATCTTCTGGGCAATTTTCAGGCTGACAGAAGAGTTCTCCTGACCAAACCAGTCAGAGCCAGAGCCCATGCCCCTGCCCATGTTGGGAACCACTGATAGCTGATTTTTTTTTTTTTTTTGTAGTTCTGGGGATTGAACACAGGGACTTCATGCTGAGCTATATCACCAGTCCTTTTTATGTTTTATTTTGGCCAGGGTCTTGCCAAATCACTAACTTGTTCAGGCTGGGCTCAAACTTGCAACCCTCCTGCCTCAGCCTCCCAGAGTGCTAGGAGTACAGTAATGCACAAGATGACAATTTTAATAACTTTGTGGAAGAGACAATGGCAGTGTTTTGCTTGTGCATTTGGCCTTCTATCCACAGAAATGAAGTGTCAGTGAGAATGTCAGAGGGAGGCTGTGGTCTCCTTTCTTTCATGGTGTCCCTCCTATCTAGAGGAGACTGGCTGAGGTGGAGAAGGATGCTCTGTCTGGTGCAGGGCTGTGTTGCCCTCCAGGACAGTTATCCTCCCCTGGTGGCCAGGGGAGGACTGGGAAGAAGAGTGTGAAGGACGATGGCAACTGGAGCTCTACCAGCTTCCTGGGGACCTGGTGGGATGGGTAAGTCACCACATTAGCACAGAACAATATGACACATTCTCATGGGCTTAAGTAGCACCAAAGTCAGGTGAAGTACACATCAGGTAAGAGTAGGAAAAAGGCAATTCCCTCGCAGACCTGCTGGGAAGGTTATCAGCATGGCCCATTTTATCTTATTTCACTGGAATCGTGCTGGGTTTTGTGACATGATCAGGCTACCAGGGCCATGGAAGAGCTGACACCCTGTTACCTAAGATAATCAACAAGCAACTTTAAAAAAGGAAGTTTACTGGGGTCACAAGCTTTTTTTTTTTTTTGTACCAGGGATCGAACACATGACCTTGTGCTTACCAGGCAGGCACTTAGGCCACTGAGCTAAATTCCTGGCTTGGGGGCGGTCACAGCTTTGGATGGTTCAGTCCCTGATTCTCTGGCCTTGTTTCATTATGGGTGAGGTAATCCATTATGGTGGGAGTGTGCAGTGGAGCAAAATGGCTCATCTCATGGTCAGAGAGGAGTCCCCATCAAGAACAGTCTCTAATGACCTGACGACCTCTCACGAGGTGCCAGCTCTTAAAGGCTCCACCACTTCCCAGCAGACCCAGCTGAGGACCAAGTCTTCAACCCAAGGGGCTGTGAGGATCGTTCCAGACCCAACTGGAGTACACCCTGATTGAGAGACAAGCAGACACCAGGCTCCTGTTTCAGACCACCCCAGCGAAAGGCTCATAGATGGGGCAGCAAGTGACAGCAAGGTCCTATCACTCTTTTCTCACATGCTTATCAAGAAATTCCTGCGTGTGCCTTCATGGAGTTTCTGTCCCAAATCTCGCCCACAGGATCAAGGAGAACTACTGTTTCTTTTGTTTCTTCTGTCCCCCTTCTCTTCCTCTGGTCTCCAATTCCTCAGGGGAGGCGTGGTATCTGTCTGGGATTTGTTGGTACAAAAATGTTCAGATCGCAGGTATTTGGGAGCAAACAGAGAAAATAAGGACCTAAGCCCACGGCATTGGGTAAAAGCAGGGAAGGCTCGGCCAAGTCAAGTTCACGCCATGGTGGGGGTGACTTGCAGGTCCTGGTAAGTTATTCTGACAGCAAGTGCTGTGGGGGGTTCGCAGTGTGTAAAGAACAAAAGCAAAACACTGCTTTCTGAAGAGAGGAGTAACACAAATTTATTTTTCAACATTCAAAAATATAGGCAAGTTTCAAGAAGAAAATAAAAACTGCCTATAATCCCACCATCCAGAGATAAACATTGTTAAATTTTTTATGCATTTCTTTACAGGCTCATGGACATTTAGATATATTATCATTTTTTCAAAATTGAGATTCTACCACACAGATAGTTTTTTTTGTAATATTCTGTCTCCCCTTCCCCCAGTACATTGCAAATACTTCTCATGTCCTTGATGGCCTTCACAAAGTTTTTTTTTTCTTTTCTTTTTTTAATTTTAAAAATTCACAGAATTGCTTTTTATGAATATACCATCTTGCTGAATTGTTTCCTTCATGGTACACATTGAGTTCCTAATTTTTTGGATGTTATTGGTGAAGTTGTGACAAATATCCTTTAGTACAAGTCATTGGGGACCCCTCTGGTTATTTTCTTAAGGGGAACTCCTGCAAGAAGAAGTCCCAGATAGTGTGTGGCCCATTTATTTTGCAAAAATTTGCCCCCTATGGAAAGTTGGTCTTGCTGACTCTGTGGGACAGTGTCAGTATCAAGTCTCAAACAAGGGATGTCTTCATAAAGCTTCCTGTTTTATAGAGAAAAATATTTAAAATTGAGATTTCTTTTATGACAGAGGCTGAATACATTTTCATGTCTCTGGTATATGTATATTTCTTCTTCTAAGAAGTGTTTGATGATTTGGCCATTTTTTTTCCCCAAGGATTGAGTCCTTGAAAGAGCTCTTTACAACATAAAGATATCAACTGTTCGTAGTTAATCTTCTCTCTTCTAATGGGGCTGAGAAAAAAGACATAGAGGGATGGGGTTGGAGCCAGGCCTTGAAGAATTGGGAGGATTTTGATAGCTAGCACTTATTTCAGTCCACAAAGGCCCTGCCTGGGGAGTCACACAGAAGAACACTTGTAGGAAAACCACAGTATCGCTCACTTGAGATCATAAGTGGAACAAGCAAATTGTTGTGGGTTTCAGTCTCTGCTGAAAAGAATATGTAAGTAACCATCCATAGTTATTGTCTATGACAACATTCACAGAGTAGTTTTTCATTAAACAAGACACAATTACACAATGTAACTTCACTGTCTTCTTCTTCTTTTTTTTTGTTTTCAGGCCTGGGTATTGAACCCAGGGGTGCACTGTTCCGGTTCACTTTGATTTTTTGTTTTGCTGAGTAATCAGCTTGGTCAGAGAAGCAGGGGTTTGGCAAAAAATACAAGGCTTCAAACTGGGCATTCTGGCACACGCCTGTACTCCTAGGCTGACGCAGGGAGATCCCAAGGCCTGCCTAGAAAATTTAGTGAGGCCCTGTCTAAAAATAAAAAGGGCTGGAGACAGTTCAGTGATGGAGGAACTTCTAGTTTTTTACTGCTCTGTTGTGTGTGTGTGTCCCTGTGTATGTCTGATGGCACTGGATTCCAGAGCCCAATCATCTAGGGCCTATATGGGCTTGTTGAGGGTAGTTCTAGTGTCAGCATCTGCAGAACCCCCTTACAGAGGATGCTACTGGCTGGCCCCGAATTTGGGCCTACTCTGATTGGCTCCCTGGTAGGGTGCTAATGATCAGGGCATCATTTCAGAGGGTGTTGGCAAGGCGATAATGCAATTAGTATTTCCTCTCTGATGGAGACTGAGGTGAGGACAAGCTGACTTTTGGAACTTGAACCCAATGATAATTAGGACAAACCCTTAAGGAGAGAGGCTGGGCTGTTTAAAAAGTGCCCCAAATGCCTATGTAGTGAGCCTATCTTGGAAAAAACTTGAAAACAAAACACATAAATGCCCACCCATCCCATCCTTTTGGGGCTTGGGTGGGCATGGCCATTCTGTGCTTTATTTTTAGCAAATGTGTACAGCTAATGTGGCTAGAACCACTGGTGATATTTCAGGAAATTTATTTAAAATTCAATTTGTACATCATGACTTTAAGCACTACTTTTGGGAAGTGTGTTTTGCTTGATGCTGTATCAGTTCGGGATTATGGACTCCAAGGGAATATGTATAATTTTTATGCACTCTGTTTATTGGCACATTTGTGTTAATAGCCAATAAGATGATATTGCCGTCTTAATACCATGCAAGTTGCTGTGACTCTGTGGCTAATGAGTGGGGACTCTGAGTACCTGACTGAGGAGGAGAAGAGACAAGATGGGCTCAGGGGTGTGGAGAATGATATCGGAAATCCAAATATTGGCTGGGCAGATTGGGTCCCAGTAGTTTGGAAGAGGGAACTGGTAATATAGAAAGGGAATCTGGGTCTGATCAGAGGGCAGACCTTCCTTGGGAGAGAAATAACAGGCCCAGAGATATTTAGGTCTCAATTAAATAAAGCCCTGTCTTCCTGATTTGTTTCTAGGGATCCTTCTGCCCCTGGGAACCAGGGATCTTGCTTTTTGTAGAGAATTTACAGCCACTTCTGGACAAATAACAATGTGGGAAGATGGAACCTCCAACTTTGATCCAGATTCTGGCTGCTGTATGCATCTGATAATTTTCTAAGACATACATATCCCATTATATATATCACATCATATATCAAACACATCAGTACAAACCTTGTTACTGGGAAACTAAAATAAATCCAAAAAGTACAAACAGGGACAGGGAACAGAGACAGGGAGTTTTCCATTTCAAAGAAAGCATACTGGTGATTAGGTTTCTGCCTCTCTTTGCAGGCAGCCAATAGAACTGGGGTCTGCATCTGTCCACAGAAGTCCTCGCCTTTGTCAAAGCCTAAGAGCTTACCCTGAGCACTTAAATGGAGACTGAATATTTTTACCTGCATTGTCTAAGTCCTCTTATGATCTTCTTTTGCACCAAGCTAGGTGGTCTGACTAGTAAAATGTGAAGTATCAATGACAGGTCACTTCTATGAAAACTTGTGGAACAAGGGTTGTGGCACATGGAGTGTCTTCTTAATTACCTTCTCACCAGGCATGGTGATACATGTCTATAATCCCGGCATTCTGGGAGGCTGAAGCAGGAGGATCACAAGTTTGAGCCTAACTTGCATGTGAAAACTTGTCTCAAAATAAAAATTAAAAAAAGGGCTAGAGGTATAGCTCAGTGCTAAGGCTCTGGGTTTAATCCTAGTACCTAAGAAAGGAAAGAATCCCATTGTCCCTACGATGCCAGAAAGACTGAGTCTTCCCTTTGTCACTGGACAATAAACCTAAGCACATAGTCCATCTATAGTCTTAATTTCATCTCCCCACCTAAAGCATGCGGCCTAGTGGTGGAGAAACCTCTGCAGAGATCTGCAGGTGTGCAGAATTTCAGTTCAGCTGCCTTGGCTGCCTGCCGGGGCTGAGCTACACATATGGAGGGCTGCAGGGAAGTCTCTATGGCGTGGAAATCATGTAGAGTGCTCTTCCAGCCCTCCTTCCTCAGGTTTCTAAGGACAACTGCCCCCTAGCTCCTGTCCTCATATCCAATCAAGGCTGGGGCACAGGCTTTTGTCCAAGGGCCATCTCTTGTCCTTGGTGCCTTTGTGTTAGAAAGAAAGCTCATAGGCTACTTCTATAAAAAGTGATCCCTCTCTCGGAGAGAATTTGCATCTTAGTAAAGGAGCTTGAAGACCAAGCTGTTTTCAGCTAAAGGGAGGAGCAGATGATGATGATAGTTTGGGCAGTAGGTGTGACTTTAGAATGATACTTTGCAAGTCCAGCTTCATCCCAAGACTATAAAAATGTTCGTCTAATTTTTATTTGAGGTTTTATGGTTGTATTTTGCCACATTTCAATCTTGAATTCTTTTTTAAATAGCAGCGTTAAGTATGGATAAAAGATGTGTTTTAGATTTTTTTTTTCCCCTCGGGTGGCCCATCTGTGATGAAGTCATCCTTTGCTGGACTGCAAAGTTCACAGTTCCCACCCTGACCATCAGGTCTTCCTCTGTTGTTGACAGAGAAACTGAGTTTTGTTAAATGAAATTTATAGTGGGCCATCAATTTAGTTCAGGCTGGTGGATTGGGCCCCAAGAGCCTAAACCAAAATGGAGCTGCTTATGCTAAAGTCCTACACCACCACACAGAGCCAAATCTCTGAGTAGGCCAGTTTCAGCCAGCCTGATAAAGAAGTTGCTTTTGCTTTAACCCTTATAAAGCAAACAACTTGAAATGAGCAGTCTACTTTTTATAGTTTCTTCTTCTTTCTTCAGTTTTTTTTTTTTTTTTCCTGTCTACTGATACTGCCTCTGTTGCAGTGCAGAGTTCTCTGAGCTGCTTCTGGCTCTGTGTGCTGAAAGTTTGAGAAGAATCATCCTTTGGTCAGATAAACTCTTAACTTTGTCTAAAGTTTTTGTTTTACCAGATTCAAAGACAGTCTGAGGAAAGAGAATGTACCTTGGAGGTGGTGAGGTCTGGGTTTGGATCCGAGCTGTATTAACCAGCTGTGCAGCTGAGATGACTTATTTTGCCCTCTCTGGGCAACAGGGATAAACCACTCCCTGGGCTGGGAGGCTTGATTGACATAGTGGGTGCAGGACGGACGTTCTGACCCTGCCCAGTGGTGAACTCTCAGCGCTGTTCCGATCCCTTTGTATTCTTGCTCATTCACTGAAGAGACCAAGATCATCTGCAGTGCTGCCTCACCACAATCCTCTAGCTCATTTCCTGTCCTCATCACCCCCACAGGCATTCAAGGGGTTAGCTGCAGGTTTACTTCTCCTCCGCCCTTTCCATCTCACCTGTTTTTCCCAGTCCACCCTGGATGTGCTTAAGGAGGGCTCAGAAAGTTCCTCCAGAATCAGGCTCTCCTGACCTCACCAGCCTTGACCCCTCCAGCTCAGAACCAGATGGGTCAGCTGCCCCAGACAATCCAACATGCCGCCTAATGAAATAAATGCCATCTTAGTCCAAATGCTCACTTTGCCATAATGCTTTTGTCACCTTTGTTGTTGTTAAATCCCAAGTCTCATAATGTTGCCTCCTCTAAGAGGACTTCCTGGATTGCTTCCTCCACCTACCCCCATGCTTTGTTTCCATGTCTGCTGGAGTTTTCCAGATTTTTCTTGCTGGCTATCTGCCAGGTCCTAGGGGGGTGCTCACTGCTCATACCCAGCTTAGTCCCTGAGATAAAGTACATTGATTAGGATCAGGATAGTAATGACCAGTTTTGAGAGCCTGAGAATGTAGTACAGTCAAGATTCTAACCTGGGACTGGTTCTTTCCAAGCCCAAATATGATAGCATCCCTGAGCACCACTGTGGGGGAGACAGACCAAAGCAGTGCTCTCACAGTCGTCTATTTACTACTCCGCATGTGCCCAGGTACTGTGCTGGGGATGTTCCACAAATAGTCATTTTTGTCCCCATTGTATACATATGTCATACATGCCCTGGCATAAGGTAGTGAAGAAGAGGACTGAAAAGCTGAAAGTGGTGACTGTCACACCTTCCGACAAATGACCCTTTTCGTGGAGTAACTGGATTGAGTGACTTCCTGTCTCCCGCCTGCCTCTTCCCGCTATTCCTGCCTGGCTGTGACTGGCAGCATTTACAGTCTGGAGCTGGGTGGACGGAAAGAGAGGCTGAAGACAAGACATTGTCGGCCACCTCCTCTGTCCCCATCAGCAGCTTTACTTTTGTAGACACTCCAAATTTCACCCTTTTTAAAAAAGTTCCAATTTAATAACTATACTTAGGTGTTTTTTTTAAAGACCCCATAGTGTTTGCAGCAACCGTTATGGCTCTATTATGATAATACAAGAAAGTTACATTATGAAATAAATGTATTTTAAGGTTTTTCCCTGGCAACATAATGTAAGGATCATTCTGCATGTTGGTACTAAAGAATCAAAAACAGTTTAGTGAGTGAATGTGAACACTGTTTCTTGTCATGCAGTTAATGGATCTACTGTAGTATTTGTGTTCCTTCCAGCCCCGCTGCCGTACATCAATGAAAAATTATGTTTTTTTCCTCAGTGCTACAACACCCGTCATCTTTATAGTCAATGCATTCCCCTTCAAGTCGTGCCGTGTAAAATGCCTACCATTTCTCGGCCCCTTTCCCTCCCCTTCATTTACCTGGTTCTGGCAATCGAGGGTCACTGCTTCCTCTTATTAATGTTCTGTGTAATAGAAATCAGCGCGCCCCTGTTACTCATGTGGAAGCCCGAGCAAACAGCGGCTGTTAGTGTGCAAAGGGCAGACAGGAAGCCTCGCTTTATTGTTTTAACCCTCTTTGTTTATGGGATCTCCGCAGTCAATCACGACCCCTCTTTGCATTTAAAGTGAACCTGCTTGCCTCTTGGAAACAGCTGCCTGTGAGGAATCCCTTGCATTTAAGACCAGGAGAGCTAGGACACTAGTCTTTTTTTCCCTTTTTGCAGTAGAGCTTGAACTCAGGGCCTTTGCACTGAACTACATCTCCGGGCCTTTTTTATTTTGAGACAGGGTCTTGTAAATGACTGTTTCCCACTTTGGCCTCAAACGTGCCATCCTCCTGACTCAGCCTCCCAAAGTGTTAGGATTATAGGTTTGTACCACCACACTCTACAAAGGTGCTTGTCTTATTTCTAAAGGACTCACAGAGACCTTGCCCTAATGATCTGAAAATTCCACTGTTTGAGTATGTTCAATTGGCTTCAAAGTGACCTGATGAAGCCCAGTATTGCATCATGGAAACAGAATTAATTCTCCAAGGTCACACAATTTCAGGGTTGCCAGGACTGGGAATTTCCCTAGTGAGCCCTAAGAACCCTCCTTATCGTGCCTTCATCCACAACCAAGACACCTGTGTAGGCCAGTTAGGGAGCTGACATCTAGGGCATGGTCTAGAGAAAGCCATAGCTGTTCTGTCCCAGATGACAGTGGCCAGGCAAGATGCACCCATGATTGTCTGGTCCTCCACTGCTTATATAGAAGTGATAGTTATTATAGACTTTAAAAAAATAAATCCTTTGTATTAGTCAGCTTTCTGTTACTGTGGTTAAAATGCCTGGCATGCACAGCTTGCAGAAGGAAATGTTTACTTCAGCTCAGTTTCAGAGGGTTCATTTCATGGTTAGCTGGCTCTTAGGCAGAAACATTATGGCAGAAAAGCTTGGCAAAGGAAAACTGCTCAACTCATGGCATTCAGGAAGCACAGAGATTGGGAAAGAGCCAGAGAGAAAAGGGCCAAGGTCATGATACCATGACTCACCAAAACACACCCAGAAATGTGCTTTACTGATCTTCTAGGTATTTCTCAAGACAATCAAGTGGACAGTGAAGATTAACCATCACACTTTCTTATTTTAAATACTGGATAATTAAAATAAAAAGCAGTTTGTAGATGCCATACTAAGTTGGTTCATAGAGAGACTATTTCCTATTCCCAAGTGGCTCCCACATCTGGGACTAGCCATGTGGCCTTAGTCATGGCCTCAGTGTAGGGCATGGGATGAAATGGTTTGGATCTCCTCTCAGCCAGCTTTCCTTGAGTGGTTTTCATGAGCTTTGGGGTCATCTGGTATTTAGCAGTATTAAGTGCCCTAATTGCTAAGAAGCAGCCCCCATCCCCATGATAAGGGTTCTTCTGGAAGAAGGTACAAGTCCTGCCCAAATGCACCTTCTTATGCATCCTGTTACAGTCCAATTTTGTTCAAACATCCCACCAAATGGTGACTTCCCAGGGCCAGGCTTTGTTGGGAGCTGCAGGAAGATAACAAAGCCTAGAACTCTGGGCAAGAGATATATGAAGTTCAGAAAGGAGAACTTTGGAGAATCTCATTGGACATTCGCAAATCAATGCTGCTGCTGGGTGGATGGGGCTGGTGGTTCAGTTGCTCATCTTTGCTTATTTAGCTATCTGACTCTCCTTCCTGCTATCTTCTGAGATCCTTAAAGGTAAGAACCAGGCCTTACTGTTTCTCCTTGCTTAGTTTGTCATCCTGTTTCTCCTTGCTTGGTTTGTCACACCAGCAGATACCCCATTGCAGTGGCTACTCGGTAATGGAAGTATGTGCTGATGACCTGTGCACTTTAGTGAGAAAGAGAGAGAGGATGCAGCATATTAGCTTTTCCTGAGCAAGCTGGCAGCTCATTTTTCCAAGGTGAAGATGGTGTCCACATGAAAAGGGGGACAGGATGAAAACATTGGTAGATGAACCCATTGAGCAACCATCTCAGTTGATTTGAGGGGCTGTGGGCAGCAAATATAACCTGCTTCGAAGCAATATCCTCCTATAGAGAGAGGACTGCAATGTATTGGCTTGGTGTCTCCCAGGCTTACCAGAGCCATCTCAGAGACAGCCTAGTGTTGCCACATGGGTACCATGAAGTCCAATTCTGCTGCTCTGTCAGCTGTCTTGGAGCTGACCTAGAAAGGAGGGTTTGTGTTAATTGGGACAGATGCTAAGAGTGTCAGAGTCTCAGGACTCACATGTACAATGGCAGCAGCCCAGAGGCACATGTGGATGCCCCAGGGACAGGGAAAGGGACAGTGTGTGATGTGTGTGTGTGTGTGTGTGTGTGTCTGTACTGAGTATTTATCTGGGTAAATGTGATCTGGAGATATAATGCTGAACTCACTACGTGCTCTGTCCCAAGCTGCTCATGTCCCAGCAATGTTTTCAATGGAGTCCAAGATTGGTGGCAGCCTGTCCCATTTCCATATCCTGTTTCCAAAGGTGATGTCAGTGGCTGCCTAGCCCATTGATTCTCTGGGTTCTGCATGGTGTCAACCTTCAGTGGCTGATGACAGCATGGGGACCAGGCTTGATAGCTTTCTTCAGAACACGGGAAACATTGCCATGGGTCAGCATCTCCATTTCCAGCTCCCCAAATCAGAGCGGGCATCTCAGAGTGGGTGTTCACCCTGGAAGCCTGGCACTCTGAGTGCTAACTAGGACATTGGATGACACTGCTGCAGGGCCCGTTGCTTAGGCTGGGCCTTGTTCCATACCTGCCTCCTTGAAATTTAGGGGGCTCCTTGGGAATGGTCATCATCTTCCTGAACACTTCTTTCGTCATGTTGGCCTTTTATGGCATCCATTCCCAGAAGCCTCCTGCTGCATTTTGAGTCCTCTTCTCCACCACATATTTGGAGTTTTTGGGATTCTGATATAATGGGCCAGGAGTCATGAGGTAAAGCCTGTCCCTCACTCCTGTCTGGTAGGGTTCTGGAAGTGCCTGGTCTATTCAAGGGTACTGTATTTCTACCTGAATGGTAGCACTAGAGAGGGAAGAGAATGGATCAGCCTTCAAGTATAGTGTGTCTTTTTTTGTGGTACTGAGGACTGAACCTAAGGCCTTTGCATTAAACTACATCCATAGCTCTTTACAATTTTTTTCCAAGACAAGGTCTTTTTAAGGTGCTAAGTTCCCCATGTTGATCTTTCTGCCTCTGCCTCCCATAATGGTGGGATGACAGGTATGGGCCACCATGCCCAGGTCACAGGATGGTCTTTTACTAAGGTCATTTGGACTGTAGGTGGGCATGATAGTCCACCTGTGGTCATAACAGCATTTGGAAATAGGAACTTAAGAAGACAAAACTCTTCCCCCAAATGCTGCCTTGCCCAAGGGCCACCACTGGACAAGATATATTTGGAAATTCAGGAAGGAAGGTACACTGTCCTGTTTTTCATTGCTGTAACAATATGCTTAAGGATTGGTACTTCATGAAGAAAGAAAGCTGAGTTAGCTCATAGTTTTGGAGGTTGGAAGTTCAAGATCAGGTATCCCCACTGATTTAGCCTCTGGTGAAGCACCATTTTGGCTACATCAAGTTGTGGCAGAAGTGCATGGTGACATGGTGACAGGAAGCTGGAAAGCAAGAAGGGTCAGGATCACTTTTTTATAAAAACTTGATCTCAGCATCCCATGATTACTACTTAATTCCTTCCAAAGGCAGTGACCTCAATGTCCTAATCACTAAGTCCCACATCTTAGAAGTCCTACCATCTTTTAACATCACCACACTGGGGACCACGTTTCCTGTATATGAACCTTTGGGGGACACACTGGAATCATAGCAGAGGAATTTGGGGAATCTTATCTGATATTCTGTGCATTCCCAAAATTCCTGGAGAAGATGTGCTCTTGAGCATGGGGCCTTTGGTTTGGCCTCTTGTCCTTACTGGGCACAATGTTTTTTTTTTTTTTTTTTGTCTTTGAGACAGGGTCTTGCTATGCAGTTCAGGCTGGCCTTAAGCTCACTTTGTAGCCCAGGCTGGTCTCGAACTGACAACAATCCTACTGCCTCTGCCTCCCGAGTGCTGGGATTATAGGCGTGAGCCACTGCGCTTGACTGGGCACAATGTTTTTATGTGCCTTCTTTTCCCACTGATTTCTGAGGCTGTTAAGGAGAGGAAGCAAAGCTTCATTTGTTCTCCTGTCACAGCTGATTTTCTCCTCCACACCCACCTGCTCATCTACCCTCATCATCCACACTTGTCATCTTTATCTAAACTCAGAAGTGGAGGCTGCTCAAGCCTTGGACATGTGACATGGCCTTGCGGGGGACCATGTGTCTGGAAGATACTGTAGGGAACCTCTGGGAAGGGGTGAGGGAGCAGGTTCCTTACACTCAGGGTGACCTTCAAGGGCCTGCTTGAGTGGAGATTTGCCACCTGTCCTTGGAGAAGGACATGTTGCCTGGCTGACTGGTCTGACCTGACCTCTGGCTGTGCTTTTCCAGACTAGAAATGCCTCTTGCCTCCCTTCAGGTCCTGCTCAGCTGAATGATGTCTCTGTCAATGCCACTTTGAGCTTCTGCTTCATGTTCTGGGCAGAGGTGAGGTAACTATCTTGCAACCCTGAAGCTGACTGGAAAGCTCTATTCTCAGTGTTTTCATGCTGAAGACTTTTGCCAATCTAAGAAAGAAGTATCTAAAGAGAGAAGACTTTTCTATCCCAGCACTGGTCTCTTTCCACCACCACAGAGACAATCAAGACAACTGTGAAAGTGGCCCTTCTAAGAAGGACAGGACTTTGGGTGGCTCAGTGCCAGCTGCATCCAGTAACTTAGCTGATCTAATACCCTAGAATGGTGGTTTGGTCCCACCATGGTCTTGAGACTTCCAGGAAGCGGGGTTAGGATGTTTGTCCTGGAGAGCTGGGGCTGGGGTCTTGCTTAGACCAGACAATGGGTAAGTTTCCTTCCTTTCAGGAAGTCTGCTGCTTGAGGGATGGCTCTCTGATTCAAGGCAAGCCTTCATCTTCTGGACCTCAGAATTTCTTTTGTTTCCACTAGAATAAGAAAGCTCCCTGACATTCCAGGCAGTGTATGAAGAGACACTTTTGTGCTTTAGGGAGGAAAAGGAACCCATAATACTGAGCATCACCAAGATACCTTCATTGTAGTCTCATTGCCTTAATACTAGTGTACTCTTGAGTTCTCATTACACCTTGCTCATAATATTAGTGTACTCTTGAGTTCTCATTATACTTTGTTCAGAATCACCTGTCCAATCATTCATCTAACAATACATCTACCCATCCATCTATTTAACCATTAACCCATCTGTTTGTTCACCTCTCACATGTTTATCTACTTATCTACCTACCCATTCATCCATCTCCCATCCATCCATCCATCCATCCATCCATCCATCTACTCATCCATCCATCCACCCAAATATGCACCCAAACAACTATCTATCCACATAGCCACCCATTATTAGGCATTGTATATGACTATGAAGATGATTCAACTATATCCCTACTCTCAGAAGGTAGAAATCATAACTACGTGCTTGTTTCTTCTATGTAACTCCCTTCTCTTTCTGAATTTTGTAGGATGGAAGCAACCAAAAGTTTATTACTTCTATTGCCCAGGTAAAGCATGGTGAATGCTCAGGGAGGAAAAGATCAGTTCTTGGTGGAGGGATTGGACAAGCCTAAAGGAATGCCATGTAAGCCAAACTCCAAAGCCTGTTTGAGTATGGCCAGAGTAATGGGAAGGCAGGAGTGTGTGTGTGTGTGTGTGTGTGTGTGTGTATTAATGGTTAAAGAGTTTACTATTGAGCAGGAGGCCTGGGGATGAAGGTTGGCAGATGTCTCTCTGCAGAGCCTGCTTTAGGGCATTAGAGAATTTGGCCTGCTCCTATCATCCAAAGATGGCTCTTGGTGGCAACTTACAGCCTTAGACTGAGTCTTCTCTTGCTAATTCTGTGCAGGAGAGGGGCTGAACAAGCAAGGCTCAAACACAG
This sequence comes from Hydrochoerus hydrochaeris, assembly GCA_004027455.1. Lineage (NCBI taxonomy): Eukaryota > Metazoa > Chordata > Mammalia > Rodentia > Hydrochaeridae > Hydrochoerus > Hydrochoerus hydrochaeris. Next base: position 17,396 of record PVLA01008811.1, on the reverse strand, counting down.
TCACCAAGGGGAAGGCTATTTTTGCCCGAGATCATGTGGGATTGGGAGAGATCACATGAGATTCATGTATGTCATTAGCATGTCACTTTCATAGGTTTCCAAAAAAGTGGAAGCTTCAACAAACAGGGTTAGTGCTGGTTGGCAAAAGGGAGAGAGCAGCAGAGGATCTACTGATCCATTAAAAGGCTGATTTCTGTGTCTCTCTCCCAAGTGAGCTTTTAAGCAGCTGGGGAAACTTTGCCCAACTTAATGAGAGCAACAAACTAAGTTGTGGGGGTGAGTGATTGGTATGCATTGTTTTATTTCTTTCATTAATTCCTGCTGCCATTTGGGATGCAGGGATGAACAATAGCAGGGGCCTGTACAGATCAATACCAGATTGCTGATAGTGCCTATCTGTTCTTGGAGCAGATTATTTGATAAATGGCATGGTCCATACATTTTGACAAGTGTTCACTGTACAGCCCAGACCATGCTGGCTTAGTGGAGCTCCATCACAGGAAGCCAAGAGAACAGATAGAATATTTCCTTCTTGATACAAAACCATAGAGAAATGGTTGCTTTTAAGCTATAGTTAATGAATTTCTAGCAAGAGCTGGAGGGAGGAGTTGGAGGATGGGAGGGATCTGGGCTTCATGTCTTCTATAGCTTGAGTTTCTGGTAGGAACCTGGCTTGAATCTGGCCCTATCAGGATAGCAAGAATGGACTCATTCTGCAGGGAAAGCAACAACTGCCACAGAGTGACTGGTTCGCAGGTAGAAAGGCTTCTTGTCTCCTTGGGTTTCAGTGGACCATTGAGGGATTCTCCTTGTAATCAAAGGGGGAGCAAAGGATTAGAGAAACAAAGGATGGAACTTCATAAAAAGAGACAACCAGGGCAGTGGCACAAGGTTGGAGTTCCCAGGGCTTCAGACCCTTGTGTGGCTTGAATTTACAAGTGAGCTACACTTACGTTGGGTGGTTGTCATACCCAGTGGATCTGTACTGGTCAAGCCATTGACACTTTTGTTCCATCTCTATGGTGTCTCTTTTGTCTTCTGCAGAGAGCACACACCCTTTATTTCAATTTCACTGGCTATGAATTGGGTTGGACTTTGAGGTTTCAGTGTTGTCCTGAGAGGTTTCATTTGCTGTCCAGTGCCTTCTTTCTTTCTCTTCACGGTCCCCAGGACCTTGTGTTTGGCTGCTTACCAGGGGAGGGGGTGGTGATGTGGTTTCCTGGAAGTGAACAGAGGAGGTACCAAAAAGGCCATCTGCACCAACACCTGAGGTCTAGACAGGAACAGAGTGGGTAGGTGACAATTGAAAGCCAGAACTTCTCTCAACTATCAGCCACCATGCCTTGGTGCTGGGAAAACAACAAGGTACTTAGAGGTGTCTTAGTGAACCCAGTAAAACAGTGTATATTTGGCGTATGTTATGATTTAGATCAGAAATGTCCCCCAATATCTCATATGTTCAAAAATAGGGCTTTTGGAAGGTTGTTGGGTAATGGAGGTGATTTACTCATCAGAAGGTTAATCCACTAATGAGTTAATAGCTGAATGTGTTGCCTGGTTGGAGGAGGAAGGTAACTGGGGACTTGCTTCTGAAGGCTCTGTCTTTTGCTCTCTCTCTCTCCTCCTCTCTCCTTGACACCCTCTCTCCCTCTTTTCTTCTCTCTTTGTCTCCTCCTAGATGCTAGGAGTTGAGCAGCTTTCCTCTGCCAAGCCCTTTCTTCTTGGATCCAGCTGACCATAGACTGAATACTCTGAAACCATGAGCCAAAATAAATTCCTCCATCATAAATTGCAGTTGTCCAGTATTTTGTCCCAGTAATGGGAAATGTGACCAATATCGGTGGGATGGAGGACAAAGCAGTTGTATAAAGTCTGAATTTATAGGGTTATACAATAAACTCTGAACCTCTCTGCTGCCCTATGAAGTGGGCTGAGCCTCCTCCCTTCTCCACTGAACAGGACGGACAGAGACTGTAGCTACAAAATTGGAGTGATTGCTACAGTAATCTAAAATGAGACTTGGCTGGCTTGTTATGGGTGCCCCACCTCTGAGATGTATAACAAATTCTAGGTAGCAGGCAGCAATGGTCACCCACCTGCTCCCTAGGGATACTGTGATTGTCAATTGTGATATGTCAACTTGACTGGATTAAGAAACACCCAGAGGACTCGAAAAGCACCCTTCTGGGTATGTCTGCATGGGTCATGGAGGCCTATATATGGTCCCTTAGCTTCTTACATTCTAGCACTATTTCCCTGCTTGGCCCCCAGGGGCCATGAACTAAATATCTTGCTCTGCCATGCCCTTCCACCATGCCAGTTCTGCCTTGGAGCCACCCAAACATGCATGAACTGAATTCTCTGGAACTGTGAGCCAATTTAAACCTCACCTTCTTGAAGTTGTGTGTGTTGAGTGTTGTATCCAACGATGGCAAAGCTTTCTAATACAGGTGGAGTCTGCTTCTTTAGCTGCCCTGAAATCTGCCCCTTACCTCCTGCCTCCAGCAAAAAAGAAGGAAAACTGTGGGCCCCTGTGGAGTCATCCCTCCTCTGCTGCAGAATCCTTTCCCAAGAACTTATTGCCGGATAAGAGGCAATTACATGGGGGATGGTGACCTTCCTCTTACAAAGAATGTTGGGGAGGCTGGGGCCATGATATATGGAATGTCAGCGTTATATTTTAGATTTTGCTTTTAAAAATCTCTAACAACCTCCCAAGGAATGATTTGACATCCTTAAGTTCAACACTGGGCACAAATAAAGCTTATGGCAAAATTAACATAAATCATTAGCATTAATCATGCCGGGTTATTGATAGCCTTACGCAGGCATGTATCACAATCCTGGCCAGGGATTCAGGCTGGGCGATATTTCTTGTAGCTGTCCCAGCCAGCTAGACGCATATGGTGGCGGGGCAGCTTTCTTTTCTAATTTTCCTCCTCAGCTTGAGCTGTCAGAGTCACCCCCTTGTTCCCATTCCTGTCTCCACATGCTGGGTCTCTAACTTCATTGCCTTTTTCTCTCTTTCCTCTCTCATGTTTTTAGAAACCAGATTTCTAGTCTGGGTCAGAATCCATCAACATCTGTGGCTGTCACCTATCACGTGACTCCTGGAAGCAAAATAGCTGGGTGACAATTAGCGATGGGTGGCCTACATTGATCAGTTTCAATTTGGTAGACTTCACTTTTACTTACACATTCATTTCCGGGGCCCAGAAACACTCCTCCCTCCCCAGTGGATGCTGGCATGCTCTTCACTTGCCACAATGCAATGTGCTTCCTCTCCACTCCAAGGTACTGGGTGTGGGGGACAATATAAAAGAGAAATAAAGTAGGGAACAGGGCTTTACTGTTATTGATGGCATTTTGAAAATGCATTTATCAGTAGAACACATCTTACCTTTGTTCAAAAATGAGGATAAGTTCCATTTGTTTAAATCCCTACAGGTCTCCCGAACCACGGTATGCTTGTAGCTTCATTAAGGGGAGCACAGTGCAAAGAACACTGGAGGTGATGGGAAAGAGCTTTATACCGCCACTCAGATCAGAACGCACTGGAAAGTATTGCGATCAGGACAAATTGGGACAGGGTTAGATACACAGGAGCAAGGTTATATAAGAAATGAAAAGGGAACATGGAACACAGATATTGTACACCCAGGGTAGCATGAATTCTAGCTTTCTGTATTTTAAAACCTTCCAAGGGAGGGAGGAGGATAGGAATTCTGATTATCCCCAAAGGTTAAATGTGGAAATATGCCCAGGCCAAAGGAAAACTTTGAAACTTTCATCTCTAACCAATGATAGCACTGTCTCTGAGGGAGGTGAAGAGTGAGTTTCCCAGTATCAGAAGCATTCAACACAGGCTATATGGTCACTTTTAGGAGAGATTGCGAGGGAGTTAAAAAGTAATTTCAGGGTCAGAATGAATGGTATTTGAGGTCCTTTCTACTTATACAGAGCTTGGAAGCCCATGTTTGTTTCTGGGGCTGCAATCTCTGCTGAGGGCACTGGGCAGCTTCACCACATCTGTCCATTGTATTCTTTCTTTGACACTGCACAGGCCTCATGGTATGTGATCAGATTCAGGCAGAACAGTACAATCCTTTTCTACAGAACATGGGTGGGAGGCGTTTTAAACATGTTCCTTGTTCACAGGCTCCCAATGGAGCCACAGAGGAGTTAGTTATCAAAGGGCATTTAATCAGCAACAGTTCGAGGCTGTAGTTTCCAAGTGTTAAAGGCTAAGATGGCCTGATAGGGTGGTGCACATCTGTAATCCTAGCATCCTGGGAGGCAGAGGCAAGAGGATAGCAGATTTGAGCCCAGCCTGGGAAACTTAGCAATTTAGTGAGAACTTGTCTTTAAGTAAAAAATCAAAAGGCTGGGGATATAGCTTTGTGCAAAGGCCCTGGGTTCAGTCCCAGTACCAAGGGAAAAAAATCAGTGCTTTGATAAATAAAAAGAGGAAGTCAGCCACAGTATGTCCGTGTTTGTTGGGGACGAGGGCATAGTGTGGAGTAGCTGTTAACCTGATCTACAGCTTCCAGGAAGTTGGGGGCTTCATGATTTTGCTACCAACACAGTTGACTTTCTTTGTTGTGTTATCAGTTCTTGTCTAGCGCTACTCTGAAGCTAGATCTTTGTATGTATTGGTGAAGGAGACTGAAGCGTGTCTTTGTACTCTAAGATCCATGATTCTAGCAGAATCCTCCATGTTCTGGAAATAACATATGTTGTGAAACTCACCTCACTGGATTAAGCAAGAGGGGACTCTTTTGGCCTTTGTAGGCAAAAGCATTCCCAGTCAAATGTGATTCAAGGTTTGATCCAGGTGATTAAAAGCTGTCACCTTGGGTCCTATTGGGATTGGCTTCACCATCAGCTTCCATGTGATATAACCTTCTCTCAACCACTCTAAGACCCGCTTCCATGAGTGAGTATTTCTTATAGTTGTGATCTTTGTACGTACACACAGTTGCAATCTGCTTGACCATAACTGAGTCATTAACTCTCCAGGTCAAGGTAAAGTCATATATTGATTGATTGATGGTAGTTAGCACCCAGTCTTGGTGCTGCAAGTGCAGTCAATCCAACCTGAACATCACGACCGAGAGGAGTGGAGTGGAAGCATTGTTCTGTTGCAAACAAAGATGGCTGCAATCTGGAAAAACTGAACTGTGCTCACTTCAACCTGACAGCACCCAATCCTGACAGCTGAGTTCCACCTGGCACTTTCTCATCTCAGCTTTCCTTCGAGATTCTTGGTGTCTCAGACTTTCCTGTTTCTTTGCTGTTCTCATCCAAATTGTTGCAGACTCAGACCTTGAGGCATCTGAATTTTCTGGGAGGAATTAGAGAAGGTCAGTGCAGTTGAGGACAGCTACTCTCCTGATGCACGCATGGTGTGGGGTGCCTTTGCAGATCCGTGGGACCTGAGCACCACATGGTCTGTGGTAAACACACAGGATACTCCTCTGGAATGGGCTCACCTTGGTGGGGACTGGAGGATCCAGTGCAGGCACAGAACTGCCATCTCACAGAATGTAGGCAAACAGTTAGCAAGATTTCTTCATCTCAATCTTGCAGAATTATTTTTGGTCTTTAATTTACGTTTAATTTTAATTAACACATTTTAATTGTACATATGTGTGAGGTACAGTATGATAATTTGATTCCTCTTCTCTGAATGTTGGTAGCAAGTATCTAACTTCTTTCCAGTCCTCTTCCCCACAATCCTTTCTGTCTTCCAGTGACCACTATTTTACTGTCGTGAAAGAGTCAGTATGGATGCTTGGTCTCCCTCTGATCAAAGTGTCCCTTGTCCCTCAGTGCTTACTGGCAGCTGTGCAGAAGATCATTGTGACTGGGAGTGGCATCTTTGGTAGGCACAAATGGGTCCCTTAATTTTGTGGTTTAAAAATACATTAGTTGACCTCAGTATAATTTCTATATTTTAGTCATTTACATGTCATGACTCAGTTCTCATTCATTAAATATAGTGCTTTTGAAATGAGGAATGGAGATGAAGATTTGTCTTAATGATGACAAGCGATATAAATTAGTTTTATTTCTGTCACATCACGGAGCCCGTGAGCCTGGCTGTGGCTAGGGGTCTCTCCGTGGCGCCATGGTTAGCTCCTCTTAGTTGGCCATAGTGCTCTGGTCAGGTCTGGTCGTATGGGACAGAGCTGTCCCCATATTGATCCTTGCTCCTGCTTGGTTTTAGCTATGTAGGACCATCAGTGGATCATCTCAGTGAAGACACCTTCTTTGATGTGGAAGTAGCATGGGGTCTGGGTGAGGAAGACAGGTGCAGTTTTGGTTTTGTGGCCTTCAAAGAACTTGACAGGGAGATAATATGAGCTGAGCCCATGATGAGTGAACCCCTCTTTTCCTCAATAGCTCCTCTTTCTGGTTTGCTACATTTGATGCTGTTCACAGATGATTTTTTGTCAGTGTTCAGGACCTGCTGATCTGCGCTGTTTTTGGTGGGTGTGCTCTGATTGAGCACTAAAATCTTCCTGGTTTTTGCAATACCATGAAAATATAAAAGTCTCATTTCAAAAACTGGAAATAACCCTTTCCTCTTCCTGATAGTTATACAAACAGCTCTTCTCATATCTGGGATTCAGAGGCAACCTATAGAAACCCATCGCCCTATTTCTTTTGTTAGTTTATTTTTTGAGGCACTGTTTAATGCTACTTTAATGTGGTCACCTTATTCTATGTTACTCTAAAGGGATATTGAAATCATTACACTTTATTGGCACCAAATGCTTGGCAGAGAGTGGGAGGTGGTGGAATGTGCCTGTTTGGCACTAATTACATAGAAGGCTTTAATTTTTATGGATGTATTGTAATGGCAATCACCTTTTACATATACCACCCTACCAACGAGGTCAAATGCTGCATAGCCTTGGGCTTGCAAAGGGCCCTAAGCTATTATCCTTGAAGTAATAGTGGCAAAAAGAAGTATCAATTAACTTCACAAAAATCCTTAGGGCCAGGGTACATCTAGTATTAGAGAGAACCTCGTATACCTTTAAGAAGCCAAAGAATTTGGACCTTCCATGGGTTACATTTTCCTGGGCCCCTCAGGGTTCTGGGGTAATTTAGAAACCAGACTAAATACAAACAGGGCTAGCAGGGCTACAGCAGCACAAGCACCCCGGGCTGAAGTCAGACTTCCTGAGTTTACCTCCAGGTTTTTTTTTTTTTTTCTTTTTGGTACTGGGGATCAAACTCATGACCTCATGTGTGCCAGGCAGGCACTTATGCCACTGAGCTAAATCCCTGGCTGCCTCCAGGTTTTTGATCTGAGTTCTTTGGGCTCTTTATATCAGTTTCCCATCAGCTAAATGGCCCAGACAATCTTTGATGTTCCTTGTAGCCCCAGCAACCTGTAATTTTCTTTGTTTTGCTACATTTGGAGCCACCAGCTTGTGTCTCTGAGTGGGCTGTGTGCCCAGGTCATAAACCTAGGGAGGTAGGATGGAGAGAAACCAGAGGTATGAAGGCTTTGTTCCTGGTTTCCTGGAGCCTCTACCGGGTGAACCATACAGGAGGAGACATCTTAGCAAGTGTGAGCTGAGTTCAGGGAGGACTCCCATGGCCTACCTTTGTGGAGAAGGATTTGATTTGGGCCCTTCATAGTGCTAGATATCTAAATCATCAAGGGTAGGTCTCTGTCTGTCTGTCTCTGTCTCTCTGTCCTTCTCTCTCTCTCTTTCCAGGATTGGGGATTGAACCTAAGGCTTTGCATTGAGCTATATCTCTGGCCTTTTTTTTAAAATTTGGAGATAAGGTCTGGCTGATACAGGAAATTGCCAAGGTTGGGCTGGAACTTGCCATCTTCTTGCCTCAAGCTCCCAGAGTGCTAGGGTTGCAGGTGTGCACCACACATAGCTTTCATCAAGGCATTTTTCTGTGTATTTGACGATGTCATAGGCAGTGCTGTGGGGTGATACAGAAGGGCTCTCAGGTAGCCCACAGCTTTCTGATGAGAAACAAAGATGCAAGGAAATTAGTACGAGTCATTTCCACCATTTCCCCTTTCTGGTGATCTCATGCAGGACCTCCCTCCCCATCCCCATGAGTTCTGAGGACGCCGCCACCCCATGCTGTGAGTTGGGATCTGAGAAGAAGCACTGTGGGAGAGGCTTCTCTGCTCGGAGCCCAGCTCCCTCTGATCATCCTGGGCCTGGAGGGACACTTACTTGAATCTGAGACTTAAGGATTCTGCTGAAAAGTAAGCCAATTTCCTGGCATGTGAGGCTCTGTGGAAAGTTTCTAGATGCGTTCTCTTCTGGCTCCAGGGCCTTTGTGATGACTTTCCTGGTCCAAGAGCTTGCAGCAGAGATGAGTGGAGTCTCTGTGATTGTCCTGGACTATGTTCAAATAACCAGATTCTGCAAGTGTCTGTGGCCATCAGGACCCGTGCCGATGATCATGCTGTTCTCCTCTACTTTTTCCATCTTAGTCAGCATACAGCACCACGTCCAGCCAATGGCTCAGATCATAAGGAACTCTGCAGTCTTTCTTACCTTTAAGAGTGAAAAAATGTTTCAATGACTTTAGCTTTCCCTCCTGTTTAAATCTCTTATTTAAACAGCACATAGGCAGTGTGCAGTAGTGATTAAAGCATCCCTTTGGGAGACCGGGCTCCTGCAGGGCCCAGAAAGTGCTCTTGAAGTTCCAAGAGTGCAAGTGGAGGAGGGTTTGATGATGAACTGTTTACAAAGGAGCAAGTGGGTTTAGGGGTCCATGATGTAATGATGGAGTGGGTGGGACTGAGACCTGAGCTCAGAGAGGGTACAATCTGGAGCTTGAAGTCAGAAAGGTCTATGCAGAGTGGCACCAGGAAAAGCATCTCTCAGAAGGAGCCAGAAAAATGTCTTCCCCTCTGCCTCTCCTCCTTCCCTCTGACGTCCTACATGGCTCCCATTGGCAGCACCCAATCCAAGGCCCATGTATGGCCCATGTTGGGGCGCCTGCAGGCCCAGAGAACTTGGAGAGGGCAAACCCAAGGCTAGGGCTGATTTGGGCAGATCCCTTGCCCTCCGAGTGCCTCTGTGTCTTTATTTGTAAAGTGGGCACTAACAATAGTTACCATCTCTTAGCAGGTAACTTAGAAAATGTGGGCAGGTCCCTGAGATCTACTCTGAGGTCTTCCCATTTAAAGAAGACCATACACTGGTCCATACTTGCTGCCTTCATGGATTCTTTACAAGGGGCAGCTGGTGAGTGTCAAGGGCTGATTTGGAGTGCAGGCAGCTAGCTGTCCAAGAGCTGGTCCTTTATCCCTTGGCCTTGGACATAGCTGTGGAGTGTGACTGTGGTGACTTGCCAATGAGAGGTGAAGAGAATGTGCATTTCAGATAGCCCACCTGAAGATTCGTCATGGTTGCATTATGAATTCGTGCCACAGGGAGTTTGGAGACAGTCTCCTATAAACGTGTGTGTGTGTGTGTGTGTGTGTGTGTGTGTGTGTGTGTGTGTGGTGATGATGTGTCTGGTTTCCCAGGGAAGTGAGAGATGCTGGAGAAACAGTGACAATAGGCTTCTGGGAATAGGTGGCCTCAATTGGGAGAGTGAGCTCTTCAGTTCACCTTCTTCTTTGGAGATGGTGATGGAGGGCAGTTTGCAGGACCACCCCCATCCTCACAGCCATCTCACACACAGGGCCTTCTTGGGCCTGGTTGCTCGGTCTCAGCATCCTGCTCTCTGGAGAATGAGGGTTTTGCTGTGCTGCAATGTGGAGCTTGCATACATCTACCATGCAGACTGGGGACCAGAGACTCCCCAAACTGGCACAAAGGTAACCGCTGCTGGGTTTGTTTGGACAGTAAGCTGTACCCCTTTATTTATGTTTCTTTGAAAAACAACCAATGTGTTTTGATGATTTCTGAAGAGTTTAAACACAATATACTTAATTGCTGTGAGTAATTTCAGAGCTCATTAATGTAATAAATCTCTGGAGGGAAATATTCTTAGTTAACGATCAACATAAAATCGGAGCATCTCTCAGAGTAAATGGAGGCTCCAACCCATTCTGCAGTGGTGACAGAATGGTGGACACTAGAGACAGAGGGAGCCTGTTTGTAGATGACAAACACCCACAACTGTATAGCTGACAGGTATCATCATCTTGGGAATGGGTGGTGGGAACTGCTCTCTGCCACATTGTCGTCTGAACTCAGGCCCAATGGCATCATCACCCAAAGGTTTGGTGGCTTGGGGTCCAACTTGGTAAATTGGGTTTAAAATTTAAACCCAAGAGCCAGACATGGTGGTGCACACCTATAATCTGTCAACTCTTAGAGGCTGAGCTAGAAGGATCACAAGTTTGAGCCCAACCTGGACAACTTGATAACTTAACAAGATCTCACCTCAAAATAAAAAATTAAAAAGGGTAGGAGATATTTTTTAGTGCAAGGCACTGGGTTCAATTCCCAGTACCACCATCACCAAAAAAACAACAACAACAACAACAAAAAAACAAGTCACCATAAGTTATGGGGGCAGTTTCTAGAGGCCTCAGTAAGTCCCCCAAGCATATCCATAAACCAAAATAGAATTCTTGACTCCTAAAATTCCCAATGCATTCTTCTGCAGCCTGCCTTTTGAAAGACACCTTCATTGACTCAGATATTCAAGTTAAACATTAGGGCCATCTGTTGTAGACTGATTGCTTAAGGTCTGCGTCTTCATTCCTACCATCTCTCCTTGCAGTGTTTTCTATGTTCTTTTCTGTGACTTGCCCTGGTCACTGGCATGTTACCAAATAAGACATAAGTGAGGCATGAACAATACTTTGCAATTGGGCTCTTCCACTTCCCTATCTTGGCCTTCACTATGAGAACATGGCTAGGACAGCTTACTAGAGAACACCCAGCAGGTGCCCCAACTATCCTCCTTCCAGCCAAGTTAATCTCTGTCGCTGTGTGAGTGTCTAAGCCAGAATGGTCCAGCAAAGCTCAGCTGAAGTGCAAAGTCAAGTCTCTGAGTTTGTGGCATTTCCTCACAAAGTATTATTATGGTGGACAAATGAAAGGTCAGCATACCATCACTGACTCCTTTCTTCCTTGAAAAACCCCAACCTCCCTCCAGATACAGACATTCTAGTCAGCTACAGGTTCTGCTATAGTTTGGATCTGGAATATTTTCCAAAGGTTCAGGTGTTGATGTTTGGTCTCTAGCCTTTGGCACTAGTTGGAAGTTCTGGGAGCCCTTAAGAGTAAGGGCTGAGTGGAAGTAAGTTAGGTTATTGGGGCTACTAGCCCATGAAAAGGCTATTAGGACCTTGGCTCCTGAGTCATTTTGTTTCCTGGCCACATGAAGTGAACAAATTTCCCCTGCCATGTAATCCTGCCATAATATACTGCATCTCTACAAGCCCAAAGCAGTGGATCCAAGTGACCAGGGGCTAGAACTTCTGAAACCATGAAACATAATCAACCTTTCCTGCTTATAATTTAATTATCTCAGGTGTTTTGTCACAGTAATGGAAAGCTGACTAACTTCTAAACACATGGCTGCTATGTCTGCTTCACCTATTAATTCCACTTCACCTATTTTGAGCTCACTGTACTCAAACTGCTATCACTACTTGCCCAGGACAGAAAGCCTTGTGACCTGCTTCCCATTCCCAGTTTGTTTCCTCAATGACATCCCAGTGGTCTTTTTGGCAAAGGAGAGTTTTATTCACCTGCTCAAAATTTGGCATGACTTTTGATTTATTGAATATAAAATATTATCTCTTGACCATGATCTATAAGGCTTCATGTGACCTCATTTTTGTCACTTTCTCGCCCTCTGCCCTTACTATTCTCTCCCCTCCTCACTCCTCCACAGCCACAGGATCTTGTGGACTTTGAGCACATTAATCTTTGTGCTCCTTTAGGACCTCTGCACTTGCTCATGTCCCTACCCAGATGTACTAGGCTGCCTCCTCTTCATCACTGGCATCTATGTCCAAATCTCTTCCCTTTAGGAAGGTCTAGGAAGGCCTATAGCCTTGGTGGGAAGCACTTTTATTCCAGCACCAGCCTCACACAAATGCTTCTAACATCTGATTGCAGTTCACCCTTCAAATTGGAAGTATCTGTTGAGATTGGAACTTGCTCCAGGAGGATGCTCCCAACAACCTGAGTAGAACCCAACTAAAAACCTGGTGCACACCGACAACAGTCCTGTGGGTGGTCTGGATCAAGAACAGCACCTTTTCTGAGAAGCTAAGGACAGGTAGTCTCTCTGGAGCTGGTGAGCCAACCTGGCAACTGGCTAGCCAGGGGAGTGAGGTGAGAGAGGGTGTGAAGGCAGCCCCTCAAGCCCTGGAGAGAGCCTCTGGTGCGGAACTTTTGGCTTGGGTTTGGAATTCTGTTTCAGGCCAATCTGAAACTCTCCTCTGCTCTACACTTAGTGCTGTAGGACCTAGTTTCACATTGCTAGACTCCTGAGCAACCTTGGCTTCCCTGCACAGTGACCCTCCTTTGTGTCTCATTTCTGAGTGGGGGTGTCCTTTTTCCAGGCTGATGGCCTGTGTATGTGGCAGACCACCATCATTCCTGTGTTAAAGGGGGCCACAGCCTGCTGCAGCAGGACAATATGATGTCCTAAAGTGCCAAAGCCAACAGAGCCATGTCATCCTGATTCACTCTTATTGCACTTTGGGGGCTAACTTTAACGATATTGAATAGGTTATATCAAAGCATATTGTCTTCTTCCATCACAGTTTGCTGGGGATGGTGAGGACTGTTTAGATGAAAATTCTATTCCTTTGGTTGAGACTCTTGAATATTGAGTGACATCAGGGCAATGGATACCTAGGTGGAGAAGGCATGGCAAGTAGTTGAATGAGTGTATGTGTGTGTGTGCATGTGTGTGTGTGTGTTTCTGATTTAGCAAGAGCCTTTGAGGGGTTCAGAAGTACACCCTATTAACTTAAATCCATCTGAGGAATGGTTCCATCCGCAAAGTGGAGTAGAGGCAGCTAGGGTGACAGTGTTGTCCAGGGAACCCAATATTCTCAGGCTTGATAATTGGGTCTCAGTCATGGAAGGGCAGCTTCACCCAACATTACTTTGTTTCTTGGAATGTGGGGTTTTAACACAGAAGTGACAGCTTGGCTGGCAGAGGTGTGTTCCTGGAGCACTTTTCCTCTGTTCTGGTCATTTCCTAGATGTTCTCCTGATCTCAGAATGAAATCACTTCCCTTTGTTTTCCTCTTCTCTTCCTGGAAGCCCTAGGTGCTGTTGTAGAGCTCTGGGAGTGGGTAGTGTATTTTCCTCTTGTGAGACAGGCTGTATTTGGGCACAGGAAAATAAAAGGTAGACCGAACAGAGGGAGAACTCTGCTATAGATCCCTTTGAGCTGGTGTCCTCATCTGCTCTAGCTCCATGGCCTTACAATGGAACCCAGTTACTGGGGCTGCAACATGATTTGTACCATTCTGCCAAGAGTCTTTCTTGAAGAACTACAAAAAGCATGAAGAAGCAAGCAACTTGGAGAAAAGAGACTACTAGGAAGCTGATGTGGTTCTAGTGAGGTCTAATGAGATTTCTGCAAGACTCCTTTCTATGTACTTTAGAGCTTTGAATTTATGGAAAGGAAAGATTTCCATGAATACCTAGAGTGTTAAATAAGGACTTCAAAGTGCTGCCTACCTTTATACTGGTTATTCAGTCCTACCAAGGGAATAAAGGAAAATCAAGAGGATGAAAAATCTTCTTCAAGCTTTGAGCTCAAGGATGGATAAAGCATGTCTGTGTTTCCTCCCAACCCTCATGGCTCACAGTAAACAGAAGGAAGGCTGAAACGGTTTTGTGAGCCAGTGTGTTGCAGCCATGTCAATGCGTGCGGTGTAGTGAAAGTTGGAAAAGTCAGAGTGACTGGAAAAGTGTGTTTGTACTTCGTTTTGTTTTCTGCTCAGGGCTAGCAAACCTCCCCTTCATGATGGAACTGGTTAGTTTTGTCATAGACTAAGAGCAGGGAAATATGTCATGGCAGTCTATGAATTATCCATGCAGTGAGAAGTGCGCTTCTTTGCTTAACTTTCTCCCCTTGAAGCAAACTTATTTTTTTCCCTCTTGTAAGTCTAAGAAAAAAAATACCCTAACCTCTCAGACAGTGACATTACTGTCACCTGCTTAAAATAGTATGACGTTCTTCAAGTCTTAGAATGCTCTCTAGGGTTCTCTGTTTTCCATGAAAGCATTTATTTCAGTCAAAATACTTCATGTTTCTCTCCACTCCGACACTTCACCAAAAAGGAGTTGCAACAGAATATAGCAACTCAAAACTACCTTGTGATTTTTAATGAAGCTAGTCCCTTTCTCAGAGAAATAAATCTTATCTCCTCGGGTTGTGCCAGGTGGCAAGTGTGGCCCTTTGAAAGAGCTGGTTTCCTAGCTGTCCGAGGAGCCACTCAGGTCTTGGGGGACTGGAGCCTGTCTGGGGGGGGGTGGGCTCTGATGTGCCTCTGCCCAGAGCCCCGAGCTACCCTGCTGCACTTGTATGCTCCTGCCCTAACTGAGGACAGGGTCGGGTGCCCCCTCCTAGCCCCCCTCCTGCTTCTGCAGGTCTCCTCCCAGAAGGCTGAGAGGTTACCTTCATCACCCGCATGATGAAACTTTTGAATATTCGGACGTGGGCTCCTGGTTGGAGATGTCATGTCTTTCCCTCTGTTGTTAGTCCAGAGACAACACGGACTCCCTGGTTTACCTGTGTAGTCCCAGGGCGTCTCAGGTGCCGCGAGCGCCGCGTCTCCTGTCAGATGTGGTTGGAGAGAGACGAGGACAGCATGACCACTGGGCACCGCGCACTGCAGAGGTCAGCTCGCAAGGACAGCGGGGCGGCAGTGATGTGGCCGTGACTAGTTGTCAAGTGCGTGGAGGAAAAAAATCGGGAAAGGGGGGAGCGAGTGGCAGGTGGGGTGGGGGAGGGGGATGGTGGAGAGATGAGCCCTGTCATCCCTGATGAAATATTCAGTGCTGTCGGTGATGTTCCATTGGCTGTTTCCCCCACGGGGATGGATTTCTAGATCATTCTTCAGGCCCCTCACAGGCGACTAGAGCACTTTGTTTAATAGATTGGCGGGGCTCATCAGGGGCATCTGTGATGCGTTACCAGTGGTTTAATAGTGGGGATATTGGGAGGCTCGTGCAGGTTTTATTGTGTGTCTGCATCACATACGAGTGTGTATGTGTGCAAGAGAGCCCTCGCACCCAGGACACACATGTGTCATCCCTGCCAGAAATGACTCTTGCGGGGAGCATGCCACCTTTTTAAGCCTATAGGACTCCAAAACTGCTGTATAGTAACAAGTTTGTGAGATTTTGGAAAGGAAACCACAGTAATGATGCCAGTTCTTATGATCATAAATAATCATAATTAACAGGACTGCTGTATATTTATGTTGGTTTGTTTTCAGACACTTTTCATTTTATTTTGAATTTTTTCATATTGTGTTGACTTGAAACACTTCTGTCTGTAGCGTGGCGTGCTCTGCAGAACACTGAGAGCAGCAACATACTTTATTTGTCTTCTGAAACAGACCACAATAATGTGGTAACTTCTATCTGTTGGCAGGTTCACAGAATGGCAATATTAGCCTCATTGTAGTTCGTATATATTAAAGGCAGAATCAAAAGCAGCGGCTCTGAATGCTTCTTGCTAACTTCACGTATCTAGAGTGCTGCCCCAGGAAGGCGCATACATATATTTTCCAGTTTAAAGTCTCGATAAACTTGAGGGGGATAACTTGATGATGAATAATTGCTTTTTATCGGCAAATGTCTGATGACTCATAGTTAAAAGGCTGAGCAGGGGACAGTAGCTCTCATTCTGACACCGAAAGAGGGGCTGTGGTCTTGGGTCCTGAGTGATCAATAATCTGTAACCCATTCATTGGGTTCTGGAGAGAACATTAAATGAAATACTCAGAAGATAGAATGTTATAGCCTGAAAGTACTAAAATGTTCTTGGATTTAGGAAGTAGATCTCGTGACAGGAATCTGATGTCAATAAGCATTTGTTGACTTTTCTGGAAGACAAACCCATCCATTGTAAAGTAAATTGCCAGTTGTCAGTTTCTTTCTTTCTTTCTTTCTTTCTTTCTTTCTTTCTTTCTTTCTTTCTTTCTCTTTCTTTCTTTCTTTCTTTCTTTCTTTCTTTCTTTCTTTCTTTCTTTCTTTCATTTATTTATTGTACTGGGGATTTTACTCAGAGCCTTCACACTACTCCAGCACTTTTTCTTTTGAAACAAGCTCTCACTAGGTGGTTAAGTTGCCATCCCTGGGCTCGAGCTTGTGGTTCTTCTGTCTTAGCCTCCTAGAATGTCCATTGTGACTCTCTGGCTGGGTCTCTCTCCCTTTGAATCCACCCTCTACCCTTCCACAGAGGGTCTTCCTCTTTGACTTTGTCTGGAGAAGGTATCCCTTCCTTGCTCCCTCTTCTGGAGGAACAGAGGATTCTTCCTCTGGCACTGTGGACAGCTTCAGAATGGAGCGATCTAAATGAAATGAAATAAACAAAAGTGCCAAAGTTTTTTTCTTTCGTTTGCTCCCTGGCTTTCCCTGGATTGTGATTTTTAAACTTTTAATATGTGCATACTGGTGAAACATTGTCCCTACTTAAATTATTTGTTTCCCCGTATGGCAGTTTTGCTAGAAAATGAACTATTCATGTAGTTTTTAGAGTCACCATGGGTTTAAATTTAAGCCTTAGGCCAGGTCTATACCAGCAAAGACCAAAGATGATTATGATTATGGTTTCAAGTTCTCCTTTCCTGTGATTATCAGGATATTTCATCCAAAAGCAATAGCAATTTTATTCTTTTTCTTGGGGGATTTTTTTCTTTTCTTTTTGTACAGGAGGTCGAACTCATGGCCTTATGCTTGCCAGGCAGGCACTTGTGCCACTGAGCTAAATCCCCAACTTATTCTTTTCTTTAATTTTCTTTTTAAAATCTGTATCTTCTGGTGCGAGGGTGGTCCCTGGCCATGCTCTCAGAGGATGCTGGCCCCCTCCTCAACACTATTAGAGGCCCTGCTTTGGTGCCCCCTGGAGGGTTCGCTGTTTCCATGGAGACAGATGTGGGCCAGGGGAGCAGAAAAGGGGAAGAATATGGCCGCGGCTGTGAGGATCTGCAGTGGGTTCACAGAGCCATCTATGAGTGTTTGAAAAACTCCCACTGAAGACTCCTTGGGATAAAACTGAGTGAACTCGCAGAGGGTACGAGAAGAGAGCTGAATTCCAGAATCAAGGCAATGGGCTCCAGTATTTGGAGTTTGATGTTTAAAGTCAGAGTGCTGTTTCAGCCTCCTGGGTGCTAGTGACATGTAGCAGGCTCATCGCCTGACCCAAGTCCAGGCCAGTAGTTGGAACAGCCCATT